>JAWPHD010009186.1:0-106615 GCA_037043455.1 Cyrtodaria siliqua
CTTGCTTCTTTCTTCTTCTTCTTCTTCTTGCTTCTTGCTTCTTTTTCTTCTTCTTTTTCTTCTTCTTTTTCTGTCATTCTCAGCGTGGTAATCTTGTGTGGGCCCAAGAAAGCAGATCGCTCGAACCAGCACGTCTTTTGGCCGCCGCCACAAACCAGAGAGTCCCGTCTACACTTACTACAGTCTCCATTCATGCACTTTCGGGCCTGTGTCCGTGACAAGTGGATGGGATCACACTGTTGTGTTATTTCCATATCAGGAAAAAGGACCTTGTACGCTTCCTGAAACCCTTTTTGAGCTTTTGCATCCTGGTCGGTTGTTAGTATTGTCACTTTAATACCTTTCTCGCCAAGTCGTTTGGCTATCGAGACTTTGCATCTCGTATTCGCTATGAGGTGCAACATCCGGAATTGTGGCCGTGCACCCAGAGTGTCCACCAGGGCAGTTTACATCCACACCTTGTGTCCGTAAGTGTGCTCCAGCATAGCACAACTTATTTTCCACTTCGTAGTCCAGGATGAAGTGGTTTTCTGTCATTGACTCAGCAAACACACCGATTGCTTGCGATGCATTTTGGCCTGGCTTTGTGCACTAACAATGGTTATGCTGTTGTACCGACCATCAAACGAACCATGGACCTCGCTACCATCGAGACCGTGCTCAACCAGAATATTTTGCAGTAATTTTTGCTTGTCCAGCATGTCCGCTTTGTTAATTTTTACTGTTTTTCGAGCCCTTCTTGTTAGCTGTCTTTTGCATCGCAGACTTGGCTGGAGGTGGAATGTTCATTGCAGCTATTACTACACGGGCCCGGGTATTGCCCATCGGTGAATCTTGAAGCCCAATTTGAAGTGATACATTCGTTGTTGCAGCATTTGGTCCTGGTAGAGATGTGGGGATTTCTTCGAAAAACTTGTATTCCCCTGATATGAAGTCACAGTGTTTACATGTAAACGTGTATTTCCATGCTAGTCCCCATTTCTTGTTCGAATGAATTTCATACTCGGAATCTGAACATTGTGTAGTCTGGTGTTTCTTGTTGAGGTCATTTACTGCCTCCATCATTTTTCTGTTGCTGATAATACGGTTGCCATCAGTATCTCTTGAAAGCTCAATGTGTTTTTCCTTTTTTGCAGCACTTGGGCGAAGAAATAGTGCATCTGGTGACTGAGTGATGCGAATGGTGATGTACACATCCCAGAATATAACTCAGCTCGTTTTATTTTTCTGTCAGGAGGCGGTGATGAAACCATCGACTGCTCGTACCGTAAACCCTTGTTGTAAGGTATGCAGTTCTTCTTAAACATTGCATGTTTCCTCTTTCTCTGGCCTTTAACCATTTTGGACTGAAGCAGTTCTGTTGCAACATGTACTATGACCATAACAACGTCATGTCATTTCCTGTATGACGTTAGGCAAATGACGCGACGTCGTTTCCCGTACTAAATATTCATAGAAGTAATGAATTCAATTTAAAAATTGTCTCTCGGTATTCTTTAAAGAGTGATTCATCGAATATTTTACGGAAAAATACAATTTTTTGTAGTATGTTTTGTTTTACAAACAGCCATATTTTTTTCCTTATCCTAACTCGCATGGTCAGTTAATATATTTTCAAAATGTGAATATTATTCACTTAATAGCTGCCAAATTTCAGTCATTTATCAAAAGAAACAAAAATGTTATAACCATTTTAGAAATGTTAGTCCAGTGCGGACATAGTGCTATTTTGCAAAAATTTTGAAAATATGACCAAAACTAGATTGTCTATTAAAAAAACAACTCTCGACTTATTTCAATATATTTTATGCTTGGTGTTATGAGTATATCAGTACAAGTAAGGGCTAGTAACTTTTGACAATTTTTCAATTTTCTGGATTTCAGTAGAATTTTTCTCTTTCGGAAAATATTTAAAAAAAAGTATACTTCTGATATTGTTCATATATTTTATTTATTTTTCATTCAAGTCAAGCTCACATATTGAAACTGACTTTTTTCATGTAGCACTGATGATACATAGAAGATATAATAATTTTTTTAAAATGTATCTAGCTTAACTTCGTTACATTTTCAATTTCAGTAGTGATAGTTACTAAAATCTAGGGGCTACTTTGGTTGAATTGACGCAGAGTCGATGGGTGTATTGAAGTGTGAATGGCGGATACACTGTTGGAGTGACCGATTCCATATTTTGGATTCATCAGAGCTGAATGTTGGTGAGTACATATACCTACTTTCAATTCCAAAAATTGCAGGATTGGTTCCATATAGGACTTGGACCGGTAACCAGAGAGGTCAAAAGTTGAAAATGGTCGTACTCGAAAGTAGTACCATCAGTGGTGTTATTTGGGACTGTGTAATTGATTTAGTACATAAAAGAGTATATTTACTGTTGTTGTTTTGAGGATACATTTCCGAAGATATGGGTGCAAAAAGCAGAGGAATCGGTCATCAGAGTGCTGAGTGGTACTACTTTGTATGAGGTAAGATTTTAAACAAAATGAGGTGCGGTTCGGCTGTTGTTGTCAAAAAAGGTCATCTACTTTCATTTTGAGTCAAATGCTGGTGCATAGAGCAGTTATGGTCATTGTTGTTTTGCTATTTTTGTGTTTTGTCGTCACGTATATACATTTTAATGGATATTTGAAGTGTCACGGAGCATTAGGGTAAGTGTTATTCTTTGTAGAGCTAACATTACGGTCTATGTGAAAATAATGGTGGTTCAAATCCTTTATGAAGACACCGGTATGTATATAAATCTGCTCATCTGAATGAAATGACTCAATTCAGCACTCAAACAATATTTTTATCTTGAAAGGTAAGTGTCAATGCACAATTTGTGGACATTTCAAGTTCTTTATGTATTGAAAAGAGCATTTAATGCCACTCGGAGAACCTCGGAGAACCTCGGAATCTTGGATTTTACCAAAAACAAGGTTTGTTGTTGATTTGTTTACATATGCAAATTAGAAATTAATACTCAGCCAGCTTCCAGAAGGTTGCAATGGAGGTGCTTTATCAAGATTACATTAGAAACAAGAAATTGCAGCACAGCTGCTGGAAAAAATGTTGGACAATTCTGAACATAATATTAATAATTCAGGGGTCAAGCTAGGGGAGAAGGAGAGTACAGTGAAGTGGGAAATTCACAATTATTTATATTGGTTTAATAAAACTGGATGAATGATTGATATATGTTGTCAATTTTTATTTAAATATATGATATATCTAGGCCTGTTGTTTCATTTCAAATTAAAGTGTTTTTTTAATTTCATGTTTTAATAATTTTAATTTTGAGTGGTCATATTCATTATCAGAGAATTTAATATGAATGCCATTAACGGCTCAAAACATTATAGATTATTTAGAGCCGCCCTTGAGAGAGGGTAATGATACGTGTATAGGCCCATACCCTTACTCTTACCGCAGTTTCTTTGTTTTCTACATGACATAATGTGAATTCTAATGCATTTTCAAAACATTTAATTCCTAAATCCTATGATAATGACCCCGTGCGAGGCCCTTAAAATCTGACAAGCATAGGCTAACATTGCTTGTCGAATTTTAGGTGTGTGATGGTGTGGGTGGGTGCGGTGAGAGCCTCTGGTTGGCTCTTGTTATTTGCGGATAAGCCAATTCAATCTGTAACCTAAAGGTTCTTGATATGAATTGAATGTTGTTTAATGACTCATCAACACATTATTCGAGAGAGGAGATCACACACAGGAATCTGGAACCTGGAACCTGACATACTATACTAAAAATATAGTCTTATATATAGTTCTTTAAACTAACGTGCTTGGAGGATAGACTCCAATATACAAAACCTCCCAGTTTACGTCCCCATCCGTCGGACGAGGCTAATGAAAAGCGTCTTGCTGAAGAACACAAAGACGAAACTCAGTGGCGATGGTAAAGTTTGACCCAGGGTTCACCGGATTTCAAGTTCAGCGGTTATTTATAGGGCCACGCCAGCCCCTTTATAAATTATGAAGCGGTATTTAAAATACTCCTTTAAACATGTTAGTGAAATTGAGACTAGACGCTCGTTTGCGCTCGCAATCATCTTGTGTGTGTTTGGATGATGGAGATTACAACTGTAAATAATTAAACCTTTTGTGAGATACATACATCTTGTTAAATTGTTGTTATACACCTCGCTGCGCTCGGCATTATTTTGGCGTTTACAGCACCATTTCACCATGTTTACCACACTGTCATAAAAATGTTATAACATATGAATTTGTAAGCGATTTGGGGCTCGAAGCTTATGTCAGTATGTGATCTATGAGTTTGTTTAATGTTCGGGGTCTCGCTTCGAGCGAATTGAAAATGTCAACTAAGGTCAAACTACGAAATTGAAAAACAGGACGAATCATGGCCTATACCAACATATTATTGTTTTATTTAATGTTCGGGGCTTCGCTTCGGGCGAAGCTCAATACTTTGTAATTATTAAATTTTCACGAATTACATCAGTTTACTCCGGACTACATGTACTGTAACATAGCTAGGCCCAAATGACAGTATAGGCCTATGGTTGGGGGGCGTGGAGGCATGATCCTCCGGACTTTTTATTTCATTTTAAAATGCATTAATTAGGTAAGTAAACTGTCACAGATGTGTATCTGAAAATACCCAGATCCCCTTCCCTATTGCCAGATTGGCAAACATTGTAGACCAATTAGCACATGTTCATGCACATGACCGTTGACGTCATGTTTACAATATCGCATGACGTCATATTTACAATATCGCATGACGTCATGTTTAACATATCGCATGACGTCATGTTTAACGTCAGTCAATGATGCACCAGTTACCACTTCTCACATGCTGCTTCTCACAAGACCAAAGTAAGAAATTTACATTTATACGCTTATTGATGCAAGTCTAAATCCGCGTACCATACGCCGTTCTGAAAAATATGAAGCAGGTCGGACGAGGTAAACTCCGGACATGAAGAACGCGGTCGACATAATGTCGTAAATATGAATAATTTGGGGCTTCGCTGCGCGAAGCTTAGTGACAATATAAATATAATATAAATATAAATATAAAAGCTCTGTGGCTCGTTTGTCGAGCTTTGCTCGCCCGTATTATATTCACGACTTTCGCGAAAGTTTACTTTGTGGATTTTTTTGACTTTTTACGGTAATCGCCGCCATGACCGAAAAAGTGATTACTAGTGGACAACTTCGACGCTGGGCTGCGCCCGGCGAGAATTGTCCAAAAAATCTTCTGCGAAAAACTCAACTGTCTGAGAATGGTCATTGTCAGTTATGGACTGGTGGGGCAAGCAAGGCTGGTTATGGACAGTGCCATTGGCTAGGACCCGATTGGAAGCGACAGAAAAGTTCATGTTTCGTACACAGGTTGGCCATGTGCTTGAAGTTGAAGACCATGGATCTTGGGCCCCGTGGCATGTGTGTTAGTCATTTATGTCACAACAAGTTGTGTTTAACAGCAGAACATCTGTCGCTTGAGCCCCAGGCTATTAATAACCAGAGGGAAAGTTGCGTATCAGACAGGACTTGCCGGGGACATGGTGGACTTCTAAACTGCCTTCTACTCTTCAAGATTTAGCTGGTATTAAATCATTCTTCTTTTTCTTCTTCTTCTTCTTCTTCTTCTTCTTCTTCTTCTTGCTTCTTCTTCTTCTTCTTCTTGCTTCTTCTTATTGCTTCTTGCTTCTTTCTTCTTCTTGCTTCTTCTTCTTCTTCTTCTTCTTCTTCTTCTTCTTGCTTTTTTCTTCTTCTTGCTTGTTGCTTATTTCTTCTTCTTCTTGCTTCTTTCTTCTTCTTCTTGCTTCTTCTTGCTTCTTCTTCTTGCTTCTTTCTTCTTCTTCTTGCTTCTTTCTTCTTCTTCTTCTTCTTGCTTCTTTCTTCTTCTTCTTCTTCTTGCTTCTTGCTTCTTTTTCTTCTTCTTTTTCTTCTTCTTTTTCTGTCATTCTCAGCGTGGTAATCTTGTGTGGGCCCAAGAAAGCAGATCGCTCGAACCAGCACGTCTTTTGGCCGCCGCCACAAACCAGAGAGTCCCGTCTACACTTACTACAGTCTCCATTCATGCACTTTCGGGCCTGTGTCCGTGACAAGTGGATGGGATCACACTGTTGTGTTATTTCCATATCAGGAAAAAGGACTTTGTACGCTTCCTGAAACCCTTTTTGAGCTTTTGCAACCTGGTCGGTTGTTAGTATTGTCACTTTAATACCTTTCTCGCCAAGTCGTTTGGCTATCGACTTTGCCATCTCGTATTCGCTATGAGGTGCAACATCCGGAATTGTGGCCGTGCACCCAGAGTGTCCACCAGGGCAGTTTACATCCACACCTTGTGTCCGTAAGTGTGCTCCAGCATAGCACAACTTATTTTCCACTTCGTAGTCCAGGATGAAGTGGTTTTCTGTCATTGACTCAGCAAACACACCGATTGCTTGCGATGCATTTTGGCCTGGCTTTGTTGCCCTAACAATGGTTATGCTGTTGTACCGACCATCAAACGAACCATGGACCTCGCTACCATCGAGACCGTGCTCAACCAGAATATTTTGCAGTAATTTTTGCTTGTCCAGCATGTCCGCTTTGTTAATTTTTACTGTTTTTCGAGCCACCTTGTTAGCTGTCTTTTGCATCGCAGACTTGGCTGGAGGTGGAATGTTCATTGCAGCTATTACTACACGGGCCCGGGTATTGCCCATCGGTGAATCTTGAAGCCCAATTTGAAGTGATACATTCGTTGTTGCAGCATTTGGTCCTGGTAGAGATGTGGGGATTTCTTCGAAAAACTTGTATTCCCCTGATATGAAGTCACAGTGTTTACATGTAAACGTGTATTTCCATGCTAGTCCCCATTTCTTGTTCGAATGAATTTCATACTCGGAATCTGAACATTGTGTAGTCTGGTGTTTCTTGTTGAGGTCATTTACTGCCTCCATCATTTTTCTGTTGCTGATAATACGGTTGCCATCAGTATCTCTTGAAAGCTCAATGTGTTTTTCCTTTTTTGCAGCACTTGGGCGAAGAAATAGTGCATCCTGGTGACTGAGTGATGCGAATGGTGATCTACACATCCCAGAATATAACTCAGCTCGTTTTATTTTTCTGTCAGGAGGCGGTGATGAAACCATCGACTGCTCGTACCGTAAACCCTTGTTGTAAGGTATGCAGTTCTTCTTAAACATTGCATGTTTCCTCTTTCTCTGGCCTTTAACCATTTTGGACTGAAGCAGTTCTGTTGCAACATGTACTATGACCATAACAACGTCATGTCATTTCCTGTATGACGTTAGGCAAATGACGCGACGTCGTTTCCCGTACTAAATATTCATAGAAGTAATGAATTCAATTTAAAAATTGTCTCTCGGTATTCTTTAAAGAGTGATTCATCGAATATTTTACGGAAAAATACAATTTTTTGTAGTATATTTTGTTTTACAAACAGCCATATTTTTTTCCTTATCCTAACTCGCATGGTAAGTTAATATATTTTCAAAATGTGAATATTATTCACTTAAAAGCTGTCAAATTTCAGTCATTTATCAAAAGAAACAAAAATGTTATAACCATTTTAGAAATGTTAGTCCAGTGCGGACATAGTGCTATTTTGCAAAAATTTTGAAAATATGACCAAAACTAGATTGTCTATTAAAAAAACAACTCTCGACTTATTTCAATATATTTTATGCTTGGTGTTATGAGTATATCAGTACAAGTAAGGGCTAGTAACTTTTGACAATTTTTCAATTTTCTGGATTTCAGTAGCATTTTTCTCTTTCGGAAAATATTTAAAAAAAAGTATACTTCTGATATTGTTCATATATTTTATTTATTTTTCATTCAAGTCAAGCTCACATATTGAAACTGACTTTTGTCATGTAGCACTGATGATACATAGAAGATATAATAATTTTTTTAAAATGTATCTAGCTTAACTTTGTTACATTTTCAATTTCAGTAGTGATAGTTACTAAAATCTAGGGGCTACTTTGGTTGAATTGACGCAGAGTCGATGGGTGTATTGAAGTGTGAATGGCGGATACACTGTTGGAGTGACCGATTCCATATTTTGGATTCATCAGAGCTGAATGTTGGTGAGTACATATACCTACTTTCAATTCCAAAAATTGCAGGATTGGTTCCATATAGGACTTGGACCGGTAACCAGAGAGGTCAAAAGTTGAAAATGGTCGTACTCGAAAGTAGTACCATCAGTGGTGTTATTTGGGACTGTGTAATTGATTTAGTACATAAAAGAGGTAAGTATATTTACTGTTGTTGTTTTGAGGATAGATTTCCGAAGATATGGGTGCAAAAAGCAAAGGAATCGGTCATCAGAGTGCTGAGTGGTACTACTTTGTATGAGGTAAGATTTTAAACAAAATGAGGTGCGGTTCGGCTGTTGTTGTCAAAAAAGGTCATCTACTTTCATTTTGAGTCAAATGCTGGTGCATAGAGCAGTTATGGTCATTGTTGTTTTGCTATTTTTGTGTTTTGTCGTCACGTATATACATTTTAATGGATATTTGAAGTGTCACGGAGCATTAGGGTAAGTGTTATTCTTTGTAGAGCTAACATTACGGTCTATGTGAAAATAATGGTGGTTCAAATCCTTTATGAAGACACCGGTATGTATATAAATCTGCTCATCTGAATGAAATGACTCAATTCAGCACTCAAACAATATTTTTATCTTGAAAGGTAAGTGTCAATGCACAATTTGTGGACATTTCAAGTTCTTTATGTATTGAAAAGAGCATTTAATGCCACTCGGAGAACCTCGGAGAACCTCGGAATCTTGGATTTTACCAAAAACAAGGTTTGTTGTTGATTTGTTTACATATGCAAATTAGAAATTAATACTCAGCCAGCTTCCAGAAGGTTGCAATGGAGGTGCCTTATCAAGATTACATTAGAAAAAATCTTCTGCGAAAAACTCAACTGTCTGAGAATGGTCATTGTCAGTTATGGACTGGTGGGGCAAGCAAGGCTGGTTATGGACAGTGCCATTGGCTAGGACCCGATTGGAAGCGACAGAAAAGTTCATGTTTCGTACACAGGTTGGCCATGTGCTTGAAGTTGAAGACCATGGATCTTGGGCCCCGTGGCATGTGTGTTAGTCATTTATGTCACAACAAGTTGTGTTTAACAGCAGAACATCTGTTGCTTGAGCCCCAGGCTATTAATAACCAGAGGGAAAGTTGCGTATCAGACAGGACTTGCCGGGGACATGGTGGACTTCCAAACTGCCTTCTACTCTTCAAGATTTAGCTGGTATTAAATCATTCTTCTTCTTCTTCTTCTTCTTCTTCTTCTTCTTCTTCTTCTTCTTCTTCTTCTTCTTCTTCTTCTTGCTTCTTCTTCTTCTTCTTCTTCTTCTTCTTCTTCTTCTTCTTCTTCTTCTTCTTCTTCTTCTTCTTCTTCTTCTTCTTATTGCTTCTTGCTTCTTGCTTCTTCTTTCTTCTTCTTCTTCTTCTTCTTCTTCTTCTTCTTCTTCTTCTTCTTCTTCTTCTTCTTCTTCTTCTTCTTCTTCTTCTTCTTCTTCTTCTTCTTCTTCTTCTTCTTCTTCTTCTTCTTCTTCTTTTTCTTCTTGCTTCTTTCTTCTTCTTGCTTTTTTCTTCTTCTTCTTGCTTCTTTCTTCTTCTTCTTGCTTCTTCTTCTTGCTTCTTTCTTCTTCTTCTTTCTTCTTCTTCTTGCTTCTTGCTTCTTTTTCTTCTTCTTTTTCTTCTTCTTTTTCTGTCATTCTCAGCGTGGTAATCTTGTGTGGGCCCAAGAAAGCAGATCGCTCGAACCAGCACGTCTTTTGGCCGCCACCACAAACCAGAGAGTCCCGTCTACACTTACTACAGTCTCCATCATAGCAGAGGATTGTAGCTTTTACAGCTTTCTCTACGGTCTTAACCAGACGCGGTAAGTTTCCACAGTGTTTAGTTATCGCACTTTTAAAGATGAGGCTACTTCTGGCCTTAACATCCTATGCAAACACCTTTTGCAGTTTTTTCGAGTCATCTCTGGTTCTGTAACCCACAAACATCTCCCGGCTAAAAGTGGCTTTCATGCACTTTCGGGCCTGTGTCCGTGACAAGTGGATGGGATCACACTGTTGTGTTATTTCCATATCAGGAAAAAGGACCTTGTACGCTTCCTGAAACCCTTTTTGAGCTTTTGCAACCTGGTCGGTTGTTAGTATTGTCACTTTAATACCTTTCTCGCCAAGTCGTTTGGCTATCGACTTTGCCATCTTGTAGGTGCAACATCCGGAATTGTGGCCGTGCACCCAGAGTGTCCACCAGGGCAGTTTACATCCACACCTTGTGTCCGTAAGTGTGCTCCAGCATAGCACAACTTATTTTCCACTTCGTAGTCCAGGATGAAGTGGTTTTCTGTCATTGACTCAGCAAACACACCGATTGCTTGCGATGCATTTTGGCCTGGCTTTGTTGCACTAACAATGGTTATGCTGTTGTACCGACCATCAAACGAACCATGGACCTCGCTACCATCGAGACCGTGCTCAACCAGAATATTTTGCAGTAATATTTGCTTGTCCAGCATGTCCGCTTTGTTAATTTTTACTGTTTCTCGAGCCACCTTGTTAGCTGTCTTTTGCATCGCAGACTTGGCTGGAGGTGGAATGTTCATTGCAGCTATTACTACACGGGCCCGGGTATTGCCCATCGGTGTATCTTGAAGCCCAATTTGAAGTGATACATTCGTTGTTGCAGCATTTGGTCCTGGTAGAGATGTGGGGATTTCTTCGAAAAACTTGTATTCCCCTGATATGAAGTCACAGTGTTTACATGTAAACGTGTATTTCCATGCTAGTCCCCATTTCTTGTTCGAATGAATTTCATACTCGGAATCTGAACATTGTGTAGTCTGGTGTTTCTTGTTGAGGTCATTTACTGCCTCCATCATTTTTCTGTTGCTGATAATACGGTTGCCATCAGTATCTCTTGAAAGCTCAATGTGTTTTTCCTTTTTTGCAGCACTTGGGCGAAGAAATAGTGCATCCTGGTGACTGGTTGATGCGAATGGTGATGTACACATCCCAGAATATAACTCAGCTCGTTTTATTTTTCTGTCAGGAGGCGGTGATGAAACCATCGACTGCTCGTACCGTAAACCCTTGTTGTAAGGTATGCAGTTCTTCTTAAACATTGCATGTTTCCTCTTTCTCTGGCCTTTAACCATTTTGGACTGAAGCAGTTCTGTTGCAACATGTACTATGACCATAACAACGTCATGTCATTTCCTGTATGACGTTAGGCAAATGACGCGACGTCGTTTCTCGTACTAAATATTCATAGAAGTAATGAATTCAATTTAAAAATTGTCTCTCGGTATTCTTTAAAGAGTGATTCATCGAATATTTTACGGAAAAATACAATTTTTTGTAGTATGTTTTGTTTTACAAACAGCCATATTTTTTTCCTTATCCTAACTCGCATGGTAAGTTAATATATTTTCAAAATGTGAATATTATTCACTTAATAGCTGCCAAATTTCAGTCATTTATCAAAAGAAACAAAAATGTTATAACCATTTTAGAAATGTTAGTCCAGTGCGGACATAGTGCTATTTTGCAAAAATTTTGAAAATATGACCAAAACTAGATTGTCTATAAAAAAAACAACTCTCGACTTATTTCAATATATTTTATGCTTGGTGTTATGAGTATATCAGTTCAAGTAAGGGCTAGTAACTTTTGACAATTTTTCAATTTTCTGGATTTCAGTAGAATTTTTCTCTTTCGGAAAATATTTAAAAAAAAAGTATACTTCTGATATTGTTCATATATTTTTTTTTTTTCATTCAAGTCAAGCTCACATATTGAAACTGACTTTTTTCATGTAGCACTGATGATACATAAAAGATATAATAATTTTTTTAAATTGTATCTAGCTTAACTTCGTTACATTTTCAATTTCAGTAGTGATGGTTACTAAAATCTAGGGGCTACTTTGGTTGAATTGACGCAGAGTCGATGGGTGTATTGAAGTGTGAATGGCGGGTACACTGTTGGAGTGACCGATTCCATATTTTGGATTCATCAGAGCTGAATGTTGGTGAGTACATATACCTACTTTCAATTCCAAAAATTGCAGGATTGGTTACATATATGACTTGGACCGGTAACCAGAGAGGTCAAAAGTTGAAAATGGTCGTACTCGAAAGTAGTACCATCAGTGGTGTTATTTGGGACTGTGTAATTGATTTAGTACATAAAAGAGGTAAGTATATTTACTGTTGTTGTTTTGAGGATAGATTTCCGAAGATATGGGTGCAAAAAGCAAAGGAATCGGTCATCAGAGTGCTGAGTGGTACTACTTTGTATGAGGTAAGATTTTAAACAAAATGAGGTGCGGTTCGGCTGTTGTTGTCAAAAAAGGTCATCTACTTTCATTTTGAGTCAAATGCTGGTGCATAGAGCAGTTATGGTCATTGTTGTTTTGCTATTTTTGTGTTTTGTCGTCACGTATATACATTTTAATGGATATTTGAAGTGTCACGGAGCATTAGGGTAAGTGTTATTCTTTGTAGAGCTAACATTACGGTCTATGTGAAAATAATGGTGGTTCAAATCCTTTATGAAGACACCGGTATGTATATAAATCTGCTCATCTGAATGAAATGACTCAATTCAGCACTCAAACAATATTTTTATCTTGAAAGGTAAGTGTCAATGCACAATTTGTGGACATTTCAAGTTCTTTATGTATTGAAAAGAGCATTTAATGCCACTCGGAGAACCTCGGAGAATCTCGGAATCTTGGATTTTACCAAAAACAAGGTTTGTTGTTGATTTGTTTACATATGCAAATTAGAAATTAATACTCAGCCAGCTTCCAGAAGGTTGCAATGGAGGTGCCTTATCAAGATTACATTAGAAAAAATCTTCTGCGAAAAACTCAACTGTCTGAGAATGGTCATTGTCAGTTATGGACTGGTGGGGCAAGCAAGGCTGGTTATGGACAGTGCCATTGGCTAGGACCCGATTTGAAGCGACAGAAAAGTTCATGTTTTGTACACAGGTTGGCCATGTGCTTGAAGTTGAAGACCATGGATCTTGGGCCCCGTGGCATGTGTGTTAGTCATTTATGTCACAACAAGTTGTGTTTAACAGCAGAACATCTGTCGCTTGAGCCCCAGGCTATTATTAACCAGAGGGAAAGTTGCGTATCAGACAGGACTTGCCGGGGACATGGTGGACTTCCAAACTGCCTTCTACTCTTCAAGATTTAGCTGGTATTAAATCATTCTTCTTCTTCTTCTTTTTTTTCTTCTTCTTCTTCTTCTTCTTCTTCTTCTTCTTCTTCTTCTTCTTCTTCTTCTTTTTCTTCTTCTTCTTCTTCTTCTTCTTCTTCTTCTTCTTCTTCTTCTTCTTCTTCTTCTTCTTCTTCTTGCTTCTTCTTATTGCTTCTTGCTTCTTTCTTCTTCTTGCTTCTTCTTCTTCTTCTTCTTCTTGCTTCTTTCTTCTTCTTGCTTCTTTCTTCTTTTTCTTGCTTCTTCTTCTTGCTTCTTCTTCTTGCTTCTTTCTTCTTCTTCTTTCTTCTTCTTCTTGCTTCTTTTTCTTCTTCTTTTTCTTCTTCTTTTTCTGTCATTCTCAGCGTGGTAATCTTGTGTGGGCCCAAGAAAGCAGATCGCTCGAACCAGCACGTCTTTTGGCCGCCACCACAAACCAGAGAGTCCCGTCTACACTTACTACAGTCTCCATCATAGCAGAGGATTGTAGCTTTTACAGCTTTCTCTACGGTCTTAACCAGACGCGGTAAGTTTCCACAGTGTTTAGTTATCGCACTTTTAAAGATGAGGCTACTTCTGGCCTTAACATCCAATGCAAACACCTTTTGCAGTTTTTTCGAGTCATCTCTGGTTCTGCAACCCACAAACATCTCCCGGCTAAAAGTGGCTTTCATGCACTTTCGGGCCTGTGTCCGTGACAAGTGGATGGGATCACACTGTTGTGTTATTTCCATATCAGAAAAAAGGACCTTGTACGCTTCCTGAAACCCTTTTTGAGCTTTTGCAACCTGGTCGGTTGTTAGTATTGTCACTTTAATACCTTTCTCGCCAAGTCGTTTGGCTATCGACTTTGCCATCTCGTATTCGCTATGAGGTGCAACATCCGGAATTGTGGCCGTGCACCCAGAGTGTCCACCAGGGCAGTTTACATCCACACCTTGTGTCCGTAAGTGTGCTCCAGCATAGCACAACTTATTTTCCACTTCGTAGTCCAGGATGAAGTGGTTTTCTGTCATTGACTCAGCAAACACACCGATTGCTTGCGATGCATTTTGGCCTGGCTTTGTTGCACTAACAATGGTTATGCTGTTGTACCGACCATCAAACGAACCATGGACCTCGCTACCATCGAGACCGTGCTCAACCAGAATATTTTGCAGTAATTTTTGCTTGTCCAGCATGTCCGCTTTGTTAATTTTTACTGTTTCTCGAGCCACCTTGTTAGCTGTCTTTTGCATCGCAGACTTGGCTGGAGGTGGAATGTTCATTGCAGCTATTACTACACGGGCCCGGGTATTGCCCATCGGTGTATCTTGAAGCCCAATTTGAAGTGATACATTCGTTGTTGCAGCATTTGGTCCTGGTAGAGATGTGGGGATTTCTTCGAAAAACTTGTATTCCCCTGATATGAAGTCACAGTGTTTACATGTAAACGTGTATTTTCATGCTAGTCCCCATTTCTTGTTCGAATGAATTTCATACTCGGAATCTGAACATTGTGTAGTCTGGTGTTTCTTGTTGAGGTCATTTACTGCCTCCATCATTTTTCTGTTGCTGATAATACGGTTGCCATCAGTATCTCTTGAAAGCTCAATGTGTTTTTCCTTTTTTGCAGCACTTGGGCGAAGAAATAGTGCATCCTGGTGACTGGTTGATGCGAATGGTGATGTACACATCCCAGAATATAACTCAGCTCGTTTTATTTTTCTGTCAGGAGGCGGTGATGAAACCATCGACTGCTCGTACCGTAAACCCTTGTTGTAAGGTATGCAGTTCTTCTTAAACATTGCATGTTTCCTCTTTCTCTGGCCTTTAACCATTTTGGACTGAAGCAATTCTGTTGCAACATGTACTATGACCATAACAACGTCATGTCATTTCCTGTATGACGTTAGGCAAATGACGCGACGTCGTTTCCCGTACTAAATATTCATAGAAGTAATGAATTCAATTTAAAAATTGTCTCTCGGTATTCTTTAAAGAGTGATTCATCGAATATTTTACGGAAAAATACAATTTTTTGTAGTATATTTTGTTTTCAAACAGCCATATTTTTTTCCTTATCCTAACTCGCATGGTAAGTTAATATATTTTCAAAATGTGAATATTATTCACTTAATAGCTGCCAAATTTCAGTCATTTATCAAAAGAAACAAAAATGTTATAACCATTTTAGAAATGTTAGTCCAGTGCGGACATAGTGCTATTTTGCAAAAAATTTGAAAATATGACCAAAACTAGATTGTCTATAAAAAAAACAACTCTCGACTTATTTATATATGTTATGCTTGGTGTTATGAGTATATCAGTACAAGTAAGGGCTAGTAACTTTTGACAATTTTTCAATTTTCTGGATTTCAGTAGAATTTTTCTCTTTCGGAAAATATTTAAAAAAAAAGTATACTTCTGATATTGTGCATATATTATTTTTTTTTTCATTCAAGTCAAGCTCACATATTGAAACTGACTTTTTTCATGTAGCACTGATGATACATAGAAGATATAATAATTTTTTTAAATTGTATCTAGCTTAACTTCGTTACATTTTCAATTTCAGTAGTGATGGTTACTAAAATCTAGGGGCTACTTTGGTTGAATTGACGCAGAGTCGATGGGTGTATTGAAGTGTGAATGGCGGATACACTGTTGGAGTGACCGATTCCATATTTTGGATTCATCAGAGCTGAATGTTGGTGAGTACATATACCTACTTTCAATTCCAAAAATTGCAGAATTGGTTCCATATAGGACTTGGACCGGTAACCAGAGAGTTCAAAAGTTGAAAATGGTCGTACTCGAAAGTAGTACCATCAGTGGTGTTATTTGGGACTGTGTAATTGATTTAGTACATAAAAGAGGTAAGTATATTTACTGTTGTTGTTTTACGGATAGATTTCCGAAGATATGGGTGCAAAAAGCAAAGGAATCGGTCATCAGAGTGCTGAGTGGTACTACTTTGTATGAGGTAAGATTTTAAACAAAATGAGGTGCGGTTCGGCTGTTGTTGTCAAAAAAGGTCATCTACTTTCATTTTGAGTCAAATGCTGGTGCATAGAGCAGTTATGGTCATTGTTGTTTTGCTATTTTTGTGTTTTGTCGTCACGTATATACATTTTAATGGATATTTGAAGTGTCACGGAGCATTAGGGTAAGTGTTATTCTTTGTAGAGCTAACATTACGGTCTATGTGAAAATAATGGTGATTCAAATCCTTTATGAAGACACCGGTATGTATATAAATCTGCTCATCTGAATGAAATGACTCAATTCAGCACTCAAACAATATTTTTATCTTGAAAGGTAAGTGTCAATGCACAATTTGTGGACATTTCAAGTTCTTTATGTATTGAAAAGAGCATTTAATGCCACTCGGAGAACCTCGGAGAACCTCGGAATCTTGGATTTTACCAAAAACAAGGTTTGTTGTTGATTTGTTTACATATGCAAATTAGAAATTAATACTCAGCCAGCTTCCAGAAGGTTGCAATGGAGGTGCCTTATCAAGATTACATTAGAAAAAATCTTCTGCGAAAAACTCAACTGTCTGAGAATGGTCATTGTCAGTTATGGACTGGTGGGGCAAGCAAGGCTGGTTATGGACAGTGCCATTGGCTAGGACCCGATTGGAAGCGACAGAAAAGTTCATGTTTCGTACACAGGTTGGCCATGTGCTTGAAGTTGAAGACCATGGATCTTGGGCCCCGTTGCATGTGTGTTAGTCATTTATGTCACAACAAAATGTGTTTAACAGCAGAACATCTGTCGCTTGAGCCCCAGGCTATTAATAACCAGAGGGAAAGTTGCGTATCAGACAGGACTTGCCGGGGACATGGTGGACTTCCAAACTGCCTTCTACTCTTCAAGATTTAGCTGGTATTAAATCATTCTTCTTCTTCTTCTTCTTCTTCTTTTTCTTCTTCTTCTTCTTCTTCTTCTTCTTCTTCTTCTTCTTCTTCTTCTTCTTCTTCTTCTTCTTTCTTGCTTCTTCTTCTTCTTCTTCTTCTTCTTCTTCTTCTTCTTCTTCTTCTTCTTCTTCTTCTTCTTCTTCTTCTTGCTTCTTCTTCTTCTTCTTCTTCTTCTTCTTCTTCTTCTTCTTCTTCTTCTTCTTCTTCTTCTTATTGCTTCTTGCTTCTTTCTTCTTCTTGCTTCTTCTTCTTCTTCTTCTTCTTCTTCTTCTTCTTCTTCTTCTTCTTCTTCTTCTTCTTCTTCTTCTTCTTCTTCTTCTTCTTCTTCTTCTTCTTCTTCTTCTTCTTCTTCTTCTTCTTCTTCTTCTTCTTCTTCTTCTTCTTCTTCTTCTTCTTCTTCTTCTTCTTCTTGCTTCTTGCTTCTTTCTTCTTCTTCTTGCTTCTTTCTTCTTGCTTCTTCTTCTTGCTTCTTTCTTCTTCTTCTTTCTTCTTCTTCTTGCTTCTTTTTCTTCTTCTTTTTCTTCTTCTTTTTCTGTCATTCTCAGCGTGGTAATCTTGTGTGGGCCCAAGAAAGCAGATCGCTCGAACCAGCACGTCTTTTGGCCGCCACCACAAACCAGAGAGTCCCGTCTACACTTACTACAGTCTCCATCATAGCAGAGGATTGTAGCTTTTACAGCTTTCTCTACGGTCTTAACCAGACGCGGTAAGTTTCCACAGTGTTCAGTTATCGCATTTTAAAGATGGGGCTACTTCTGGCCTTAACATCCAATGCAAACACCTTTTGCAGTTTTTTCGAGTCATCTCTGGTTCTGTAACCCACAAACATCTCCCGGCTAAAAGTGGCTTTCATGCACTTTCGGGCCTGTGTCCGTGACAAGTGGATGGGATCACACTGTTGTGTTATTTCCATATCAGGAAAAAGGACCTTGTACGCTTCCTGAAACCCTTTTTGAGCTTTTGCAACCTTATCGGTTGTTAGTATTGTCACTTTAATACCTTTCTCGCCAAGTCGTTTGGCTATCGACTTTGCCATCTCGTATTCGCTATGAGGTGCAACATCCGGAATTGTGGCCGTGCACCCAGAGTGTCCACCAGGGCAGTTTACATCCACACCTTGTGTCCGTAAGTGTGCTCCAGCATAGCACAACTTATTTTCCACTTCGTAGTCCAGGATGAAGTGGTTTTCTGTCATTGACTCAGCAAACACACCGATTGCTTGCGATGCATTTTGGCCTGGCTTTGTTGCACTAACAATGGTTATGCTGTTGTACCGACCATCAAACGAACCATGGACCTCGCTACCATCGAGACCGTGCTCAACCAGAATATTTTGCAGTAATTTTTGCTTGTCCAGCATGTCCGCTTTGTTAATTTTTACTGTTTCTCGAGCCACCTTGTTAGCTGTCTTTTGCATCGCAGACTTGGCTGGAGGTGGAATGTTCATTGCAGCTATTACTACACGGGCCCGGGTATTGCCCATCGGTGTATCTTGAAGCCCAATTTGAAGTGATACATTCGTTGTTGCAGCATTTGGTCCTGATAGAGATGTGGGGATTTCTTCGAAAAACTTGTATTCCCCTGATATGAAGTCACAGTGTTTACATGTAAACGTGTATTTCCATGCTAGTCCCCATTTCTTGTTAGAATGAATTTCATACTCGGAATCTGAACATTGTGTAGTCTGGTGTTTCTTGTTGAGGTCATTTACTGCCTCCATCATTTTTCTGTTGCTGATAATACGGTTGCCATCAGTATCTCTTGAAAGCTCAATGTGTTTTTCCTTTTTTGCAGCACTTGGGCGAAGAAATAGTGCATCCTGGTGACTGGTTGATGCGAATGGTGATGTACACATCCCAGAATATAACTCAGCTCGTTTTATTTTTCTGTCAGGAGGCGGTGATGAAACCATCGACTGCTCGTACCGTAAACCCTTGTTGTAAGGTATGCAGTTCTTCTTAAACATTGCATGTTTCCTCTTTCTCTGGCCTTTAACCATTTTGGACTGAAGCAGTTCTGTTGCAACATGTACTATGACCATAACAACGTCATGTCATTTCCTGTATGACGTTAGGCAAATGACGCGACGTCGTTTCTCGTACTAAATATTCATAGAAGTAATGAATTCAATTTAAAAATTGTCTCTCGGTATTCTTTAAAGAGTGATTCATCGAATATTTTACGGAAAAATACAATTTTTTGTAGTATATTTTGTTTTACAAACAGCCATATTTTTTTCCTTATCCTAACTCGCATGGTAAGTTAATATATTTTCAAAATGTGAATATTATTCACTTAATAGCTGCCAAATTTCAGTCATTTATCAAAAGAAACAAAAATGTTATAACCATTTTAGAAATGTTAGTCCAGTGCGGACATAGTGCTATTTTGCAAATATTTGAAAATATGACCAAAACTAGATTGTCTATAAAAAAAAAAACTCTCGACTTATTTCAATATATTTTATGCTTGGTGTTATGAGTATATCAGTACAAGTAAGGGCTAGTAACTTTTGACAATTTTTCAATTTTCTGGATTTCAGTAGAATTTTTCTCTTTCGGAAAATATTTAAAAAAAAAGTATACTTCTGATATTGTTCATATATTTTTATTTTTTTTCATTCAAGTCAAGCTCACATATTGAAACTGACTTTTTTCATGTAGCACTGATGATACATAGAAGATATAATAATTTTTTTAAATTGTATCTAGCTTAACTTCGTTACATTTTCAATTTCAGTAGTGATGGTTACTAAAATCTAGGGGCTACTTTGGTTGAATTGACGCAGAGTCGATGGGTGTTTTGAAGTTTGAATGGCGGATACACTGTTGGAGTGACCGATTCCATATTTTGGATTCATCAGAGCTGAATGTTGGTGAGTACATATACCTACTTTCAATTCCAAAAATTGCAGGATTGGTTACATATATGACTTGGACCGGTAACCAGAGAGGTCAAAAGTTGAAAATGGTCGTACTCGAAAGTAGTACCATCAGTGGTGTTATTTGGGACTGTGTAATTGATTTAGTACATAAAAGAGGTAAGTATATTTACTGTTGTTGTTTTGAGGATAGATTTCCGAAGATATGGGTGCAAAAAGCAAAGGAATCGGTCATCAGAGTGCTGAGTGGTACTACTTTGTATGAGGTAAGATTTTAAACAAAATGAGGTGCGGTTCGGCTGTTGTTGTCGAAAAAGGTCATCTACTTTCATTTTGAGTCAAATGCTGGTGCATAGAGCAGTTATGGTCATTGTTGTTTTTCTATTTTTGTGTTTTGTCGTCACGTATATACATTTTAATGGATATTTGAAGTGTCACGGAGCATTAGGGTAAGTGTTATTCTTTGTAGAGCTAACATTACGGTCTATGTGAAAATAATGGTGGTTCAAATCCTTTATGAAGACACCGGTATGTATATAAATCTGCTCATCTGAATGAAATGACTCAATTCAGCACTCAAACAATATTTTTATCTTGAAAGGTAAGTGTCAATGCACAATTTGTGGACATTTCAAGTTCTTTATGTATTGAAAAGAGCATTTAATGCCACTCGGGGGGGGGAGGGGGGGAACCTCGGAGAACCTCGGAATCTTGGATTTTACCAAAAACAAGGTTTGTTGTTGATTTGTTTACATATGCAAATTAGAAATTAATACTCAGCCAGCTTCCAGAAGGTTGCAATGGAGGTGCCTTATCAAGATTACATTAGAAAAAATCTTCTGCGAAAAACTCAACTGTCTGAGAATGGTCATTGTCAGTTATGGACTGGTGGGGCAAGCAAGGCTGGTTATGGACAGTGCCATAGGCTAGGACCCGATTGGAAGCGACAGAAAAGTTCATGTTTCGTACACAGGTTGGCCATGTGCTTGAAGTTGAAGACCATGGATCTTGGGCCCCGTGGCATGTGTGTTAGTCATTTATGTCACAACAAGTTGTGTTTAACAGCAGAACATCTGTCGCTTGAGCCCCAGGCTATTAATAACCAGAGGGAAAGTTGCGTATCAGATAGGACTTGTCGGGGACATGGTGGACTTCCAAACTGCCTTCTACTCTTCAAGATTTAGCTGGTATTAAATCATTCTTCTTCTTCTTCTCTTTTTTTTTCTTCTTCTTCTTCTTCTTCTTCTTCTTCTTCTTCTTCTTCTTCTTCTTCTTCTTCTTGCTTCTTCTTCTTCTTCTTCTTCCTTGCTTCTTCTTCTTCTTCTTCTTCTTCTTCTTCTTCTTCTTCTTGCTTCTTCTTCTTCTTCTTCTTCTTATTGCTTCTTGCTTCTTTCTTCTTCTTGCTTCTTCTTCTTCTTCTTCTTCTTCTTCTTCTTGCTTCTTCTTCTTCTTGCTTCTTGCTTCTTTCTTTCTTCTTGCTTCTTTCTTCTTCTTCTTGCTTTCTTCTTCTTGCTTCTTGCTTCTTCTTCTTTCTTCTTCTTCTTGCTTCTTTTTCTTCTTCTTTTTCTTCTTCTTTTTCTGTCATTCTCAGCGTGGTAATCTTGTGTGGGCCCAAGAAAGCAGATCGCTCGAACCAGCACGTCTTTTGGCCGCCACCACAAACCAGAGAGTCCCGTCTACACTTACTACAGTCTCCATCATAGCAGAGGATTGTAGCTTTTACAGCTTTCTCTACGGTCTTAACCAGACGCGGTAAGTTTCCACAGTGTTTAGTTATCGCACTTTTAAAGATGAGGCTACTTCTGGCCTTAACATCCAATGCAAACACCTTTTGCAGTTTTTTCGAGTCATCTCTGGTTCTGCAACCACAAACATCTCCGGCTAAAAGTGGCTTTCATGCACTTTCGGGCCTGTGTCCGTGACAAGTGGATGGGATCACACTGTTGTGTTATTTCCATATAAGGAAAAAGGACCTTGTACGCTTCCTGAAACCCTTTTTGAGCTTTTGCAACCTGGTCGGTTGTTAGTATTGTCACTTTAATACCTTTCTCGCCAAGTCGTTTGGCTATCGACTTTGCCATCTCGTATTCGCTATGAGGTGCAACATCCGGAATTGTGGCCGTGCACCCAGAGTGTCCACCAGGGCAGTTTACATCCACACCTTGTGTCCGTAAGTGTGCTCCAGCATAGCACAACTTATTATCCACTTCGTAGTCCAGGATGAAGTGGTTTTCTGTCATTGACTCAGCAAACACACCGATTGCTTGCGATGCATTTTGGCCTGGCTTTGTTGCACTAACAATGGTTATGCTGTTGTACCGACCATCAAACGAACCATGGACCTCGCTACCATCGAGACCGTGCTCAACCAGAATATTTTGCAGTAATGTTTGCTTGTCCAGCATGTCCGCTTTGTTAATTTTTACTGTTTCTCGAGCCACCTTGTTAGCTGTCTTTTGCATCGCAGACTTGGCTGGAGGTGGAATGTTCATTGCAGCTATTATTACACGGGCCCGGGTATTGCCCATCGGTGTACCTTGAAGCCCAATTTGAAGTGATACATTCGTTGTTGCAGCATTTGGTCCTGGTAGAGATGTGGGGATTTCTTCGAAAAACTTGTATTCCCCTGATATGAAGTCACAGTGTTTACATGTAAACGTGTATTTCCATGCTAGTCCCCATTTCTTGTTCGAATGAATTTCATACTCGGAATCTGAACATTGTGTAGTCTGGTGTTTCTTGTTGAGGTCATTTACTGCCTCCATCATTTTTCTGTTGCTGATAATACGGTTGCCATCAGTATCTCTTGAAAGCTCAATGTGTTTTTCCTTTTTTGCAGCACTTGGGCGAAGAAATAGTGCATCCTGGTGACTGGTTGATGCGAATGGTGATGTACACATCCCAGAATATAACTCAGCTCGTTTTATTTTTCTGTCAGGAGGCGGTGATGAAACCATCGACTGCTCGTACCGTAAACCCTTGTTGTAAGGTATGCAGTTCTTCTTAAACATTGCATGTTTCCGCTTTCTCTGGCCTTTAACCATTTTGGACTGAAGCAGTTTTGTTGCAACATGTACTATGACCATAACAACGTCATGTCATTCCTGTATGACGTTAGGCAAATGACGCGACGTCGTTTCCCGTACTAAATATTCATAGAAGTAATGAATTCAATTTAAAAATTGTCTCTCGTATTCTTTAAAGAGTGATTCATCGAATATTTTACGGAAAAATACAATTTTTTGTAGTATATTTTGTTTTACAAACAGCCATATTTTTTTCCTTATCCTAACTCGCATGGTAAGTTAATATATTTTCAAAATGTGAATATTATTCACTTAAAAGCTGTCAAATTTCAGTCATTTATCAAAAGAAACAAAAATGTTATAACCATTTTAGAAATGTTAGTCCAGTGCGGACATAGTGCTATTTTGCAAAAATTTTGAAAATATGACCAAAACTAGATTGTCTATAAAAAAAAAAACTCTCGACTTATTTATATATTTTATGCTTGGTGTTATGAGTATATCAGTACAAGTAAGGGCTAGTAACTTTTGACAATTTTTCAATTTTCTGGATTTCAGTAGAATTTTTCTCTTTCGGAAAATATTTAAAAAAAAGTATACTTCTGATATTGTTCATATATTTTTTTTTTTTTCATTCAAGTCAAGCTCACATATTGAAACTGACTTTTTTCATGTAGCACTGATGATACATAGAAGATATAATAATTTTTTTTAATTGTATCTAGCTTAACTTCGTTACATTTTCAATTTCAGTAGTGATGGTTACTAAAATCTAGGGGCTACTTTGGTTGAATTGACGCAGAGTCGATGGGTGTATTGAAGTGTGAATGGCGGATACACTGTTGGAGTGACCGATTCCATATTTTGGATTCATCAGAGCTGAATGTTGGTGAGTACATATACCTACTTTCAATTCCAAAAATTGCAGAATTGGTTCCATATAGGACTTGGACCGGTAACCAGAGAGTTCAAAAGTTGAAAATGGTCGTACTCGAAAGTAGTACCATCAGTGGTGTTATTTGGGACTGTGTAATTGATTTAGTACATAAAAGAGGTAGGTATATTTACTGTTGTTGTTTTGAGGATAGATTTCCGAAGATATGGGTGCAAAAGCAAAGGAATCGGTCATCAGAGTGCTGAGTGGTACTACCTTGTATGAGGTAAGATTTTAAACAAAATGAGGTGCGGTTCGGCTGTTGTTGTCAAAAAAGGTCATCTACTTTCATTTTGAGTCAAATGCTGGTGCATAGAGCAGTTATGGTCATTGTTGTTTTGCTATTTTTGTGTTTTGTCGTCACGTATATACATTTTAATGGATATTTGAAGTGTCACGGAGCATTAGTGTAAGTGTTATTCTTTGTAGAGCTAACATTACGGTCTGTGTGAAAATAATGGTGGTTCAAATCCTTTATAAGGAAAATTGACAACATTAAGGTGAAACTATTACGTCGTAGGTGGGTTATGTGATAAACAGAATCTTACATTCGTGACTGTGTGTTATTGACTTTAATAAACTCGTTGGATAAAAAGATAGGATACTCGGCAAGAGCCTCGTATCCTGTCATTTTATCTAACTCGTTTATTAAAATCAATAATACACAGTCACGAATGTAAGATCCTCTATTTACAACACAAACGTCGACTTTATGCGCGTGAAAAAAACGCGCGAATAAATTGTGCTAATCGCTAATGGGCGCTTTAATTGGCCTACTATGCCCAGACCGATATCTGCAAGTAAGACATATGCATGATACGGTCTAGCTGGCTGAGACTAATGCGGAGCTTCCATCTACACAATATTATTATTATACAACTTGTAAGAGTTTAAATGTAAAGTTATTATTTGGAATAATTCAGAAACAATATTCACACTTTCGTTTTTTAAGAAATTGTATTGCACAATAGATCTTTAATTATTTTCTTTTGCATCGTTAAATGATGCATTTGAATACACTCTCGGAATGTACACCTTTAACTATTTGAAGGTCTCACTACACAGTTAGCTCCCTTGAAAGCCACGTTAGATAATTCTTACGCCTAAAAGGTAGTAGTGTGTTCTTCGGTTTTAAATATTTTTAAAAATTGCTGACAGATATGTTTATTGTTGTTGCAGGTGAGATGAACAGAGTCTGTAATTGGATGTGTAGATATTAGATGACACTGACACCAAAATATGGCAGCTTTATGGGTGTTGAAGAAGAGTAGGAATTCTGATCCAAACTCTGGAGTCAAAGCCCAAAATAGCGCATTGGAGGACACCACTCTAATTTTAAAAAAAACCAGGTCAACGTACCAGATTTTGTACAGTTTTGTGTGAGCAAATGACTTGGTTACATAAAAAAGTAACGTTTAGCTTGGAAACTTCCTGTTTGGAATGGCCCTGTAAACTTTATTCATATAGGCCAACATAGTAAAAGGCACTGCGTTGTGAGACCTATTATATGCAATACATAAAATAAAATATACTGCCTATAAATTGAATAACATATGTAGAATTCCAACTATCGATAGAAATTTAACATTTGGACAAATAATTTTAAATATGCGGTTTACCAAAAAAGAGAATTGGTAGAAATATATAGTCTTTTGGAGTATAATCTTTGCCGTATCACGCACACATTTAACATAAAGTCATTCAAAATTAATTCAACACGTGCATGCGTCGCCAAAAAGTAAAATAAAAGACAGCACATAAATGTATTCCTAACATGTTAAAGTTGTACCTGCCGGAGATACGATGAATGTACGGAAATTGAACATCTCGACAAATATTACATACAAAACAAAACAGTGATTTTTTTTTTTTGAATAATAAGAATTAATTGTATTTGTCTATAGAGCTTATTGGAATGTAATCTTCGAACTGAATTTAATGTGGGCATGATTAGGCAAAGCTAATTTCGTATCATGTACATGTACAAACAGGTATAAAAGTGGTACAGGAAATGTAGCATTCACAAAACACAGTCAATCAAAAACACGGATACTTAAAAAACAAAAATTACAAGGAAAATGCAAAACATCGACTCCACAAACATAAACGTGTTGACAATAAGGCTACCTCCTTGGACTGGTCAGTGGAAAAACAAAACAGGCCGCTGGCGGTTTAAACCAGGTTCTTCGGCGCGACAACCTTCATTCTTACACCCTTGTCATCCGAATACAACGGGACAGTGTTAATAAAGAAATCCCCGCCATGCTATATTTCTCGAACAATACAAAGATGATCATGTATATATGAATAAAACGAAGAAAAGACAGCCTAGAAAGCCTAAAAGCAAGTTACCAATGGCTTGACAGAAGCCAAAACTCACGTTACCACGTAACAGCATGAAAGTAATAAAACAAATGTTTACCGTATCCAAATGTAAGCAGCACGAGAAAGGCACATGCAATGTTGACGTCCATGTTTACGGTCTTTCAAATCGTCGAATATGTCGTTGATTATCTCTACGAACTACGAGTATGTGTATAAAGATTCCAGGAAGATTCCTGGATCCGACTGGGCCTGTGTCGAAATGAAAACTGGCGCTGAACATTAACCGGTGAGACATTAACTCGTTGACGGTCATAGACAGTAAAAAAATATAAAGTTATATAAATCAAATGTTATCCTACGATCTGATGAATAAGCCTATTACAGCTGTTGCGGCGTTAATGCACTGATTATTCAGATTTTGTGAAGGTTAGCATATACAAGATCTCTGAAAAGATCTCTGTACTTATATATTTGTTTTGTCATTATATACTTTTCCATTTTCCCGAAAAACGCCAACTGCAATTATATTTGAAATCAATGGAAACTTCATTGTTTTACTGAAAGTTGTCGCAAGGATTCCAAATAATAGCAACATTATTTGACAATTATGTATACCACATGATTGTTTTCGACATGACGAATGTTTACATGGTAAAAATTAAGATTTGTAATATTCACTTTTACCTAAATCTAAATTACAATGTATGCATATAGAAAAATCTAAATTGTACATAAAGCACATAAGTTATAGCTTGGAGAGTACGGGGGTTACTTATACAACGTTTATAAACTGAACAGTTATTTTACTTAAATAAAACTCTGCATTAAAAGTAGATATGAATTCGAACAATAAATATATATGGGGCATTCAACGACCACAGTCAACCACAACCAAAAGCACGCATCGAAACAAACACTAAACGGAAAACACGGAGGCAAGTTATATGACATCAACAATATAAACGGGTTGACAATAGGGCTACCGCCTTGCAACGGTCAGTACGGTTTGATAATAGGGCTACCGCCTTGCAATGAGCAGTACGAGTAGACAATAGGGCTACCGCCTTGCAACGGTTATTACGGGTGGACAAATAGGGCTACCGCCTTGCAACGGTCAGTGGCAAAAATACCGCTTATTGTTTGGGGCGCTTGTTTCAGCCAAAGGTTTTTCTGCTGTAACTCGAGCAATTTAAATAATACGTACATCAGTTATATATCATTAGAACTGGCATGTTTAGTGGTAAATAAAACTACTTTACTTTTGAAAATCAGTTGAAAAATAAATATTTTACAGCCAAAATGATTTTTTGATGGGGCTTTTCCTATGTAAATTCCTTGTTGGTGGGACAGCAGAAAATTACAAAATGTCAAATAACTTCAGTAAAACTTGCTATTTTGTTATAAAACTTTCAGGGTGTCTTAATGTACTAATATCCAACATTTTAAAACTATTTTTGAATAAAAATTCTAAAAAAATATATTTTTCGAATTTTTCATGCAGCAGAATTTTGCATTGAAAATGAATGACCCATCAAAATCAACTTTCGCACATGAATTTTTTATTTCTCAACCGATTTTGAAAAGTAAGGTATTTTTATTTACCACTAAAAATGTCTGTTCCACTGATATATAACTTATATAGGTAGTAGATTAATTTTATCATAAGTCCAAAAAACCTTTGGCTGAAAAAAGCGCCCCAAACAATAGGGTTTAAAGCAGATTCTAGGGTCACCAACCCCCCTCACTCATACCGTATTTCATCCCAATACAATGAGAGTGTAAATAAGGAAAATCCCACCCGGCTGTTTTCCTCTAACACACAAGTCAGCATTAATAGGCAATATAAATATAACAAAAGTATGATCATGTATATATGGATATAACAAAAGTATTGAAAGTCTCAAAACAAGTACTCAATGACTTGGCATTGATTTTAGACAAGGACCAACATCATGTCATTCTGATAATTCTATAAAATATCCCATATCAAGTTTTCAAAAAGAAGTCGCTACAAACTTGTTTTTTTTACAATTTTTTATATTTTTAGCCGTGGCGGTCATCTTGAATTTCCAGCCGACCTGACATTTTGCAAGGACCAACAAGACATCAAGAGCAACATACCTGTGAAGTTTCATAAATATCCGTCTAATAGTTTCAGAGGAGTAGTCGCTACAATTTTTTACTAAATAACTCTATGTAAACAAAGATGGACGCTGGCAGCCATGTTTAATGTCAAATTGAAATGATTTCGACAAGGACCGACATCATGTCATGCTGATCATTTTAGAAAAAAGTCCCATACCAATATCATTTATAGTTTCCAATAAGAAGTCGCTAAACAAACTATTTTAGCTTTGGCGGCCATTTTGGATTTCACATAAACATAATTTTTTGCTAGGATCAACTAGACTTCATGGGCAACATTTCTGTAAAGTTTCATGAAAATCCATCCAGTAGTTTCAGAGGAATAATCGTTAAAAAAAAGTTTACGGACACCTCACCACGGCATAAGCTCTTTGATCAGGAGAGCTAAAAAATAGAAATATGTAAAAAAAAAAAGAAAAAAAAAAAGTAATAGATGGGGCTGGGAGGAGGGGGGAAACATAGTTATATGTGTAAGAATTGTCCAAAACAAGCTCTGTCACACACTCCGATATAAACCCATCATATGCATCAGTACACATAGCATTCATAAGCATCTTGAACAAGCTGATAACGTTTGACGTCATACACTGCAAGCTATATGACATAAGCCAGGACTTAATTGTTTGTCACGTGACTGCCAGTGTGTACCGCGCAGAACTTTGCATACGGGGCGCCCAATGGAACAGCCTGTAAACATAGTAGCCTGATTACCTTGACCTCCGAGATAATATATAGTACCCCACAATAGCGTAAGAATGGGGTAATTGTTGTGTTAGGATCGAAATAATAAATACGTACCTGGATTTTATCGGTGAATAAAATACAGTTAGTCGTTCGGATGCGAGTAATTAAATCACTCGTGCTAACACACTCGTGATATTAATTACTACGCATCTGAACTCCTAACTGTAACGCACTCGTGATTTAATTATACGCATCCGACTCCTAACTGTATTTTATTCACCGATAAAATGCAGGTACGCATTTATTATTTCTTAATTAACAGTCAAAAGTAAAGTTATTAAGACGTCATTAAACGACGTTGTTCCGACGTAAAAATCCAACGTTTTATTAACGTTGGATTAATAGTCAGCTTTTTAGACGTCATTTTCCGACGTTGTACCGATGTCAAAACCCATCTTTGTATTGACATCGGAAGTTGTATTTTATTCAACTTTGGATTTTCACTCTCATTTTATGTTTTAGTTATATTTCCCAATAGGTTGGAGAGTTTTATCCACGTTTCAGTTGGCTGACAAGCTGCAGAGTGAACACAGTATTTATTTTTTTTCATAAAATATTTAACATTTTTTACTATAAAAAGATCAATCTTTATCATGGTTAACATAACATAACATGAAAGCGATAGTTAATTTGTATATATGTTTTATTAACTTTTAACCTGTTTATGTCACTACAACGTTGGCACAACGTTATAACCTAGCATTGTAGTGGCTTTGATTTCACATTCAAAATGAAAGATTATGACGTCATTTTCCGACGTATAAAAGGACGCCAAAACCATGAGGGGAGACTCCTTAGTTTCGAATGAATGTCCATGGGGAATTTCTTATAAAATAGGAATCTATGAGATTAAAAGCCATGTACAGGCTAGACAATAAAAAAGAAATCCACAAATGCGGTGTTTTTGACTTAGTATGACATAATAGTTAATTTTGATATAAATAAACTTTTTGTACTATGACCCATATGTAGCCTGTAAACAGAAAATCGTAACTGGTGGCTATGTTGTAAATGATAGCTATTTTTTCACTTCCTGCAATTCTTGAGTCGACATCAGATTACGGGAAAAAAAGCCGGTTAAGGTATGTAGAAATAGCATTTTTATGACAATTTGGAGTGTTTGTCATTCAATTATGGATGTGCTATATCTCAAATAAGGGACAGGTATATGCTGTCGTTTGTCTATAAATGTCATGTTTTCACTTTTTTCAGTGCTGAGTGGGTGGGGTAAATGAAGTTGTATTTGTAGGTAGAAAAACCGATTTTGATGCTTTCTAGCATGAATTTGCTATATTTTGAGAGGAAATTTTATAATCTTTCAGGAACAATGCATGTTTGTTATTTTTGAAAAATAGAATTCAAGTTATTTAGCGTAATTATTGTACATGTCTGAAACTAGTCTGAATTTCAAAGAAAACTGTAGATTCCGACCTGAGTTGTATTGATGTCAAAGGTTGAAATCTAACGGACGTCAAATCCCAACCTTTTATCTGACGTCCAATCAACGTAATTTGACGTGAAAACAACGTCGATATAACGTCATAAGCTTAAGTTGTAAGTAAGCACTAATCAAAAGGAAAGTTTTTTTGACGAAATAGTCCAACGTCAAACATACGTTTAAAGTCCGACTTTGTATTAACATCAAAAGTTGACGTCCAACTGACTTTCAAAATCCAACGTTGTATCTGACGTCGAATCAGTGTTATTGACTTTATTACACAGTTGGTGGAATGTCATAAACCAAGGTATTACTGACGATGGATTAACATTCCCAATTAATGTTCTTTAGACGTCATCACTGTATGGTAACTGTGTACGTCACTTTTCCGCGTACTTTCCAAGATGGCGGCACGTGAAAACACGGACAGGTGAGTGGTTTATATTTTGATGCATATCTTCACTAATTTCGAATGACAGATAGTGATACTGACATTTACGGGTAGCCATTTCGATAAGCTTCCCTCGGCTGTATAGCTTTAGACCAGGCATTATGTATTTAACCTACCATCGATGATCAAAACGGGAAAAAATACAAAGTAAACAAACCTATCGAGACATCGCACATATTTTTGTATTTTATACAAGGGTATCAAGAAATATCGGACAAAACACAGTTTCAAGATGATATTTAATGACTAGTTAAAAGGTTGGAACATACTAATTATTGTTAAATCGCCTAGAAAATAGTGGAAAAGATGTTTTAAACAGTTGGTAGTGTACGCAGCGTATTAACACTTGAAACGACTGGTGTACACAGCGTATCAATATATAAATATCAGGCTTTCAATGAAAGTAGTGTACGCCGCGTATATTCAGCGGAATAAGTGTACACAGCGTATCTATTCTGAAAGACGTTAACACGATAATAACCTGCACCTTAATGACGTACAGTGGTATGAAAATTAGTGATATGAAGCCATTTCTGCTAGTACTTGTGTGACATAGTACTTTGGTATGGCATAATACACAGGTGTAGTATAAGCTTTCCCTGGAAATGGGCATTTGCATTCAACTCCAAAAATAGCTCATTTTCAGGAATATTTCGAACACTGCCGTCCGGACTTACTACAACAGGGACATCATCTGTTCCTATATGAGACTTATAACAATCTTCTTCCACATATACCAACCCGGGTGCATACGCTGGTAGGACCTTGCTAACTAACGTGCTAATGGCGTTTAATTCATTATCTGAACCATATTTCATTCGTTCCAGTGCTTCAGCTGAATGTGATTCACCCTGCTTGTCGAAAATGACTTTGTCGAAGTGGGCTTGTTGCTGTTTCAAAAACCCTAATCTGATTGCGTTGTTAATGGTACTACCTGTCACGTTTGCTGATTTTCAAATGTCATGCCATTTATCACTACCCTGCTTTATGTGACGAAAATTCTCATTGTCTAAGTTAGCATCAACTTTTTCACTTAGATGTATATAATTAGCCTGTGATTCAAGCAGAACTGTTTTGTCTCGCATGTACAAATGTGCCACACCGTGGGTGTGTGCAACAGCAGAACCTATTTCATCAACGGACTTGAACAAATCTCTTATTGTAACGGATACATCATACACGTCAGTCTATAGTGAACTGATGACATATAGAAACTTTGATTTTCGCCAATCAGGACCGCCGCTTTTCTTGAGTTTCTCTAATACGATTGTTTTGTTCACCTTTATTTTCCTAAGTTCTTGAAGCCTACGACTGATCAGCAGCATAACCTTTTGTAACATGGTGACAATTTCAGCTTTATCCGCTTCAGTGAAATCTTCCACTTTTGTCTTGTGGCGTAATTCTAAATCAGTTAATTATCCGAAACTTTATTCATGACGGAAAGCTCATCATCAAGCCGTTCTCGCCTTTCCGAAAGTGCTGGAAGTTGTTCGAATCCAAACAAATCCACATCCACACCTTTCACACTCCGACCAGCATTGATCTTCTTGCCATCTACACAAAGTTTATAGCGAGCACAGCTAGCGAGAAGTGCGGAAGGCACTTCGAGCACAAGCGAACTTTACGGTAACGGGAAAGAAAAAAAAAAAGAAAAAAGAAAAAAAAGACAATTGCTAATCTATGCTTCTCGATTTTGATGGTAAATCGTCGTCGTCAAACTGTTCTAACGCAGACACCGGTAACAATTTTAGGAGTTTCAGTTTCGAAATTCTGATTTGTTTCTTTAAAACAGTTTTCTATGCAACGTTTCCGTTTTGACTGGTTAGAATAGAGTTTCCGAAATAATTTGAAAAGCTCTCTGACTCCTTGACAAAGTCCTATAGAATATGTGCAGCAGAATATGTAAAGGGTTAACATGCGAAACTGAGGCTTTGTAGAGAAGCTGTCATTTTCGTTGTAAAATTCAAAAATGTCAGTAACTGCAAGAATATACTGAACATGTCAACAACTGCATAGCGCACAATGTTAACACAACACTAGGGGGCATATGTGAGTGAATAAACTGGTATACATTTTTTTTAAACACTCGATATGAACATTAAATCGTCTTGGCCGGAAACTTTCAAGAATATGCAAATTAGCGCATGTTAAAATCAGTGACGTAACTAGTAAATATTGACATTATTTGCAGACGACTAGTGACAACTCGGGTAATTTCTGGAAGACTCGGATTGCTTTCACTTTTTACAAACACTTTTGTGAGTTTATGTTGAGCACGATTAAATGATTAATTATTTATGGACAAACCTCCCTCGCCGCGCACGGAAAGCGTTTTTTCAGACTACATCCTAGGAAAATCTATAAAATCTACCCCCTCCCCGATTCTCCACCCCTCATCTCCCCCACAAACTTACCTGATGTACTACATTACACTGTACACAATCATAAGTCCAGATTATATTGTGCCCATACAGGTGGGTGTCCTATCGTTTAAAATATGGCGGATGATCTGGTTCTCATTTATTTGACTTAGATAGTGATTTTTAATCATAACTGTGGTATGGTAAAAATGAAGTTATTATATAATTTAAAAACCGGAAATGTTTGTATTTGTTTTATGACACCAGTGGTACGATTCACGGGAACACAACAGACCAGAACAGAGATGAAACACCAGAATGGACTGGAACTGCTTTTTCAGTGAAATTTACACTACAGAAGGGCTGCATCACACTGAACGTCTTCAAGAAAAGAGTCATCTATCATTTGTTTATATTTAAATGGTTGTCTGTGACTGATAGTTGCATTATTCTGTCAGGCATTTACAACCAGCATTTGATGATGACACCAGCATCATTTAGGAGTGGTCCATTGGGTCACACACAGATAGAATCATTGGATTAGATTTCTTCAAACCCATGCACTGAAGTGAATGCAACTTGCCAACTGGTACAGACGGTTCTTATTCAAGGTATATATATATATTACCAAGCATTCAATCTCTCATGTAAGGTACAAACGAACCACAAAAATTATGTTAAGTAAACTTTTGACATAACACCCTTCTTAAACTTTTTTTTTTTAAGAAGGGATATTTAACTGCTAAAGTGTGCTGATTAAATATAAAAGAACAAAGTTTAGACAACAAATTACAAAGATACATGAGATAAATGTTCTTATCATAATTATAAGCATGATAATAGTTACACAAAGTTTTTTAGAAAATATGTAAGTAATGTGCATATTTTCTCTTTTAATAGACAAATGGGTATACAGTCCAGTCGGGTGTGAGTGTTCTCTGGTGTGTCATAGATAGGCAGTGGTGCAGGTACTACTAATAGACAGTTACAAGTTTAATATTGTTACTTGCACAAAAGCCAAAAAGCAGAACAGTCTATACTTATATTCGTATTAAATACATGCTTATTCACAATTAAAATGTCCAGGAAATACAGCATTAGTGACAAAAAGTATTTGTCATGTTGTATTATTTTTGTATGTACAGAAAATGTGTAGTTCGGGAAAAAAAAATTAGTGTGTGAGAGATCACTTTCTGGCCCTTTTTCCTTCTGTATATATTTTTCCTTGTGTATTTGTTTTTCTTTTCTTTTGTAACTTGTTTTTTTCTTCTTGAAATAAGCACTTTCTTGGCTTATTTTTGTCTGGACATGCTTTTTTTGAGTTGCTATGATGGAAACTGGAAGGCTAAACATGATATGAAGATAGTGTTTATATCAAAATGGTTCAGAATATTTTCATAAATATCAGGACAGCCAGTGTTCCTACAAAATATAAGGATTCGCATATAAAGTTTAATTATGGATGATCGGGTAACATTTGCATCTATGAATGTCCAAGGTCTAAGTGATAAAAAAAAAAGGACTGATACCCTGCATTACCTTAAAAGTAAGAAATATTCTATCTATTTCCTACAAGACACCCATTTTACTGAAAGAGATGAAAAATATATACGTACAGAATGGGGAAATGAATGTTTTTTTAATAATTTTTCAAGCCAGTCTAGAGGTGTGGCAATTCTTTTTAATAATACTTTTGAATATAAATTACATTCTAAATTTTCTGGTAACGATGGAAATAAGATAATACTAGATATAACTATTTTTGAAAAAAGAATGAGATTGATAAATATATACGGACCAAATAAAGACGACCCTAACTTTTATAAGGAAATACATAATGACATTTCAAATACAGACTGCCTTACCATAATAGCAGGAGATTTTAATTTGGTTTTAAATCCAGATATAGATTGCCACGATTATGTTAATATTAATAACCCAAAAGCAAGGGATGAAGTTTTGAATATTATAAGTGAATTCAACTTAATAGATTGCTGGCGGGATCAACATTTGGAAAATAGACAATTTACCTGGTTCAAAAAAAACTCAAATAAAAAAGCACGCCTAGATTATTTTTTAATTTCGGACAAACTAATTACTGATATTGACGAAACAAATATTTTACCAGGATATAGAACAGATCATAGTCTGGTTATATTATCATTTGAATTTGGTAAATTTGTTAAAGGACGTTCTTATTGGAAAATGAATAACTCTCTTTTAAAAGATGAAAAATATGTACATGAAATTAAAGAAACTATAAAAAAGACTAAACAGCAATATGTAAAAGATCCTAATATAAGTTGTGTTTCCGATAAAGATCTTATCTTAAATATAAATGATCAACTCTTCTTTGATGTACTGTTAATGGAAATAAGAGGAAAAACTATAGCATATTCTTCGCATGTAAAAAAAACAGAAGATAAACGTGAGCAAAACCTTATAGCAGATATAGATACATTAGAGAAAGATATCAATATTAATCATTCATTACTTGAAAGTAAAAGAAAAGAACTTTATGAGATAAGAGAAAAAAAGATGGAGGGAATTAAAATAAGATCAAGAGCAAAGTGGATTCAAGAGGGAGAGAAAATGTCAAAGTATTTTTGTAATCTAGAAAATAAGAATTTTACTTCAAAGTGTATGTCAAGTCTAATGTCTAAAGGCAATACTATTATTAAATCTCAACACGGTATTATAAATGAAACAAAGAATTTTTATAAAAAACTATATTCTCATCATCCGACTGAGGCAGTTGACCTAAATGATTTATTTTCAAACTGCAAAATCCCTAAGTTAGATGATAACACTAAGCAAACACTTGAATCAGATATTACATATGAGGAGATACTTCAAAGTTTGAAACAAATGTCAAATGACAAGAGCCCAGGAAATTCTGGTTTTACAGTAGAGTTCTACAAATTTTTCTGGTCAGATATCGGTCAATTTGTTCTACGATCAATTAATTACGGTTTTATTACTGGGCAGTTATCAATTTTACAAAAACAGGGTGTAATTACATGCATTCCAAAAGGAGACAAAGATAAATTATATCTAAAGAACTGGCGTCCAATATCTCTTTTAAATGTGTCTTATAAATTAGCATCTGCATGTATAGCTAGAAGACTAAAACTTGTTTTACAACCATTAATTCATAAAGATCAAACTGGCTTCTTAGCTGGGCGATATATAGGAGAAAATACCAGACTGGTATATGATATTATGTTTTATGCTGAAAAATACAGTCTACCTGGACTGCTCCTTTTGATCGACTTTGAAAAAGCTTTTGATTCACTTGCTTGGGACTTTATTTTTGAAGTACTTGATTTCTATAAATTTGGTCCAATTTTTAAAAGATGGATAAAAGTATTTTACACCAATATTGAATCATGTGTTATAGTAAATGGCCACCTCTCAGACTGGTTTTCTATACATCGAGGCTGTCGTCAGGGCGATCCACTCTCTCCATATATATTCATTCTGTGTTCAGAAATACTGGCTGTCTTGATAAGGAATAATTTAAATATAAAAGGTTTAAGAATAGGTTCCAAAGAACATATACTTTCGCAATATGCAGATGACACTACATTAATACTGGATGGTTCAGAAAAATCTCTAAGACACGCTCTTAAAACTTTAACATTTTATGCAAGAGTCTCCGGCCTTCATATGAACTTAGATAAAACTAAGGTTATTTGGATAGGCTGTAGAAAAAGATGTAATGTGAAAATTTGCAGAGAATATGAACTATGTTGGGAACATGACTCCTTCACTCTTTTAGGTATTAAATTCTCTGTAGACCTAGACACAATATGTACTATTAATTATAAAAGCAAAATTGAAGATATAAAGAAACTTTTGAGTAGCTGGTCAAAAAGGATCCTCTCACCAATAGGTAAAATCACCGTAATAAAGAGTCTAGCCACTTCAAAAATAAATCATTTAATTTCATCAATACCTAACCCCCATCAAAGTGTAATAAATGAACTAAAATCATTATTTTTCAACTTTTTGTGGGGTGGTAAAAAAGATAAAGTCAAACGTCAAGTTATATATCAAGATAAAAAGCGAGGTGGTTTAAGAATGATTGATATTGACTGCTTTTTTAAGTCTTTAAAAATCACCTGGATAAGACGTCTTTTGAAAAGCGAAAATAACTACTTAAGCATTGTTCAAGACATGAACCCATGGATAAAAGATTTTACATTATTTGGCATAGACTATATAAATAACAATTTAAAAACATTGGATAACCCTTTCTGGAAAGATGTATTTGAAAGTTATAAATATTATTTGCATAATTTTTCACCAACCTCATGGCATCAGTTTCATAGGGTTCGTTATGGTACAACGAAGATTTAAAGGTAGGAGGCTCATCTATTTTTTTGCACCATTGGTTCTCGAAAGGCATTTTTTTCATCAATGACTTGCTTGATATAAGTGGTAAATTTTTATCATTTAAAGTCTTTAAAGAAACCTATGAATTAAAAACAAATTTTCTAGAATATGAAGGTGTTGTAGCATCAATTAAAAGGCTGCTATGTTCATACAAGTTCTCACTTTTTCCTTGCAAAGGTACAAATCCTATAATCCCGTTCCATCTATCAAACATTTTAAAAGATATTAAAGGTAGCAGATCAATTTATGATGCAATTCTTATAAAAAATATAACCCCATCAGCGATAATAAAATGGAATGAAGAATTTAATAATAAATACCTAAATTGGAATAACATTTTTGCTGCAACATTTAAAATAAATCAGGATGTAAAACTCCAATGGTTCCAGTATAGGATAAACCATAGGATTCTAGGTACCAATTATTTACTAAAAAAAATGAACATTTCTCATTCTGATAAATGTACTCTTTGTAATAAAGCGGTAGAAACAATTAAACATCTATTTTATGACTGTGAGGTTTCAAAGTTATTTTGGTCAGACTTATCTACTTTAATTAACAGCACATGTACTAGCATAGTGACTAATTGGTCAGACTCAGATATTATATTAGGAAATACTAAATTTGATAATATCCTTAATAAAATTCTAATATTAGGAAAATACCATATATTCTTTCAAAAACAAAATAATTCTGCACCATCCTGCCTCAACTTTATTTACTATTTAAAATCAGTTTATAAAACTGAAAAATTCATTGCTTATACAAACTCAAAAGATATATACTTTCATAAAATATGGAACCGATATGAAAATATTGTCGCCGAACCATAACTACTATTTGCTACTATAGCAATTGCTATAAATTGCTATAAATATCATAAACTACATCTACTGTTTACCCTTCCGTATTCTATTTTATTTGTCCAAATGTCAAGTTACTCAACTTTATAGATATGTGTCTTCTTTCGAGTATGAAACATGTCATCTTTTTCTGCCAAAAATCTTTTTCTAAATTTTTTCATAACTTATGGAACACGTTTATGTAACAAGAGGTATGACAAGCATTTGCAGTTTTAAAACTAGTCATTCTTCGATCGCTTTATTTGATAAGTCGATGCTTGTTATTACCCCTTGGTAATCTACATCATGATGTAAAGTTTAGCATACGATTGTAATACGAGTAAAATATGTACATATCTCATGCCAATATGCTTTAAACCATACATAAACATAGTCATATATTATTCAATACATTTGTAAAAACTTTGTATTTATTACTAGGTCATGAATGGGAGATACATTTGTAATGCAAGAACTACAGATAAGCTGAGTATTTAAATATTTAACTGGCATTCGCCCTGCAAATTTTATTTTATGAAGCAATTAATAACTTTTCTACACATTATATATGATTTTTTTTTTCACTGTTATATTGTATATAATTGTATGCATAATATATTGTAAGGTGCACAGAGGGATGGTCCTCCCCGACCCTCGTGCACCTATGACGGGGAGAATAAACGGACCACCACTTTGGTGATCGAAATTAAAAAAAAAGGTAAGATCAGGACAGATGGTCTGTGGTGTTAAAATTAAAACAATTATCCCCATCTCTTATCTATTTGTGAATCATATTTAGTGTTATCGGCTAAATACGCAGGTCACAGTTTGCATATAATTAGTAATAAATAATAACATAGAAAATATCAACATTTCTGGCAAAAATGAAAAAACTGTAAAAAAGCAATTAGAACAATGTATGTATAGTTAACAATCTTTCAGTTTAGTTATATCACGACAGTGTCTACTTGAAGCAGTGAGGCAAATGCTCAATTTGGCAGTTTAGTTTCTTTCAAGCTAGTCTAAAACGTTTTACTCTCATTATTATCAAAAACCCTCTTGAATATATTTTTGCCTGTTTTAATCAGTCCCCGCTCAGTATGAACAATATGGTAAATGCAATTTGTCCCTTTCAAATTGTACATTGCATTTAATGATTTATCCATTATTATTATTATTATTATTGAGCCCCACCAGGAGGGGGAAAGGGGTACATCTTCCTTTGTTCCCTGAAAATATAAGTCAGTTTTCCCTTGATCCCCACAACTATTTTGCTTTGTTCCCCAAAATTATTTTTCCTATGTTCCCTTGTTCTCTAGAAGTATTTTTAATGTTTAAAAGATTTGCTAATATTCCCCAAAATTCAATCTGGCCTATACAGTAATTATAGATGCAACACTGTCATCATAAAAATATTGTTTGAAATGTTAACTTTTGCGATTTTATTTTTTAATTATTAAAGCGAGATGTTAGAATTTTATTTCCTGTAAATTCATGTTCCATTGTTCCATAAAAATATGTATCAATGTTCTCTTTTCCCTTGAAAATAACAGCCATCGTTCCCTTGTTCACCAAATATAAATGGCCATTTTCCCCCAAATCCCCTGAGAGGACCTCATGATTGAGTTGCTTTCAATTTTTCAAGTTATTTGCATTGTTCATTCATTGATTTTTATCTGTTTAAAATTTACTTTCACATTTTCTGTGCTCGCCTCAAGGTTTCACCTTAGTTCATATTATGTTTTCTTGTCACTATTGGTCTGTCCAGCAAGTCTTTCAATAAGATCATATAAATTACCAGGCTTGACATTTTGACGATCCATGGACTTATTTAAAACCTTAAATGGAAAATCAAAACTTATCTGCATTTTCAGGATTTACACTTTCATTCGGATTTTGTAATTTGTCACCACAGTATTTTGGTCCACTCATAAAATTAAGGAATTTGCCGTGGAAAATACAATATTCAATTCGCCAAAACTTTTTCACCACTGGGCTGAAACGCATTCCTGTTGATGATTTCAAACTCTAGAACTTACACACTTACATGAACAAATGGAATGCGATGTTGTCAAGTGGAAACTTCTTTTCTGCGACTAGTCGATGAAAGTTTACCCAGTTGTTCAACTGTCCAGCTTCACGCAGAGTTCTTACAACATCGGGAAGTTCTTGTTTATTTACTAAACAGGTCAAGGTTACAGCTGTTTTCATTGACTGTTTTCATTGCTCACAAAGTGTAAGCATAGAGTCGAAATTTCGAAGATGTTCATCAGTGATCCAGTAAAACTTATTAATACGCTTCTTATACATACAACCACAAAATCGAACAGAAATGGGCAGTTTTCACCTACTTATAATGCCCGTTTTCATCAAAAAAAGGAGAGATCACTTTATGTTATAGTAACTACACCTCGGAGGCTTACATGTAATTAGTGGTGGTAAACCTGTAGACGTTCGCACCTTTTTTGAGAGAGGTCTTTTGATGGAGTATCGTGTAAGGACAAATTGGCTATTCCAAAATCACTTTTGTTTTCGCTGACACTAACGTGCAGAGATATTTTCCATTTGAAATAATTGTTTTATACATTTTGTTCGTTTGGTGTAATATAGATGGTATGACTTGGACGTTTAAAGTCCTAAAGCCATAGCTGCCCGTTACACTGTCCAGTACCTGTTTTCTCAGTTTAAGAACACTATCGGCGTGAACAATCGTGCTATGGTCCATGCATTCATTAACGTCACCCCCGAAGTTACAATAGTAGCATTTGAACATTACCCTGAAGCGAGATACAAAAAGAATGTGTAGTTATAAATTTGTATACGCATTGTTATAAGAAATGCAAGAGATACAGACCTGTAAACACAGCTTACACGCAAAATTTGATGAAATGAGACCCATTTTAATGGCTGTCAGATGATGGCTTCCATGGCAGCCCAGTGGTTATAAAAATCAAAAATACTTAAGCAGCATTTATGATAATGCTACAAGGAAGCTCATGGCCAAGTTTGGTTGTGCTAGGATAAGAAATGTAAGAGATATAGACTTGCAGACACAGCTTACACGTAGACCTTGATGTGGGACGCCAACGCCGACGCAGAAGCCGACGCCGGGGTGATATATTATATAAGCTTATATTACGAATAATGATGTTGATATACTGGACCGCAGAGTGATATGACCTTTGAACAATGGACTTGGTTGTTATGTTCTGTATATCGACTGATTGCTGCTGTGTAATTTTCATACCACTGTACGTCATTAAGGTGCAGGTTAGTATCGTGTTAACGTCTTTCAGAATAGATACGCTGTGTACACTTATTCCGCTGAATATACGCGGCGTACACTACTTTCATTGAAAGCCTGATATTTATATATTGATACGCTGTGTACACCAGTCGTTTCAAGTGTTGATACGCTGCGTACACTACCAACTTTTTTAAACATCTTTTCCACTATTTTCTAGGCGATTTAACAATAATTAGTACGTTCCAACCTTTTAATTATTCATTAAATGTCATATTGAAACTGTGTTTTGTCCGATATTTCTTGATACCCTTGTATAAAATACAAAAATATGTGCGATGTCTCGATAGGTTTGTTTACTTTGTATTTTTTCCCGTTTTGATCATCGATGGTAGGTTAAATACATAATGCCTGGACTAAAGCTATACAGCCGAGGGAAGCTTAACGAAATGGCTACCCGTAAATGTCAGTATCACTATCTGTCATTGGAAATTAGTGAAGATATGCTTCAAAATATAAACCACTCACCTGTCCGTGTTTTCACGTTCCGCCATCTTGGAAAGTACGCGGAAAAGTGACGTACACAGTTACCATACAGTGGTCATATTCAGACGTCAAACAGACGTCAAAATCCGTCATTGTATTGACGTTGGTTTTAAGCTAATGCACTCACACCAACGTTGTATTGACATTGGATTTAGGTCACCATGATTGTGCATTATTTTCACTTATTTATGACCATCGCCGGTATCCGAATAAAACCACATCGGAGCAATATGACGAACGCAGATCACCCGCGAGTAAAAATATTTCCTAGGTGAGTCTAAAAAGTCCTTGTAATGGACATGTAAAATTGTTTTCCATTCGTTTTGTTTAGCACTATACTTTTGGCAGTAATTGTATAGTTCAACAATTAAATAAGAAATACATTTGGCGTTTAGCAAGTTTAGTAAGTGATACATACAATCGGTATTGACACATAATTTCAGTTGTACCCCAGCACTGTATCTCGATAATTCGAGTCTGTTGCTTCTTTCATTACTTCTCATGAACAGACTCAATAAAACCGAGTCTGCTGCTTTATTCTCTTAATTGTGTTTGTTGCTCCCAAAGGATTACCTTTATCAGTATTTATTATTTCTTTCGAGATCGATGTTGATCAGCATGTTTTTGAGTTTAACTAGCAAGAGAAATGTAAAACAAACATGCATTTGACAGATTAAGCCAAGTTGAGCTTCTTTAAATAGAAAACCATTGGAAAATGTGGGAAAGGTGTAAGGAAATATGGATACGACTTACGACGGGTTACGATATGACCACCTTCGGAGCACAAAACATAAATAATACGACGAACTCGGAGTATAATATTCACTTATTTAAGCTCTTATATGAAATTAAAAGTATTTGATAGCATTGTTAGCTCTACTGGCCAAAGGAGCTTATGGGATGACGAGTTGTCAGTCGTCCGTCACTCTAGCGTATTCATTTTGTATTTCAAATTGATGAAACTTGTCCAGATTGTTGATATTAATAAAAACAGAGGTAATTTTGAGAACCAGCTATATCGGACCAGTAACACCAGAGTTCAGGCCACTTGAATTATGGAAAAATTCCTTATTCAGATTGTGAACACTCTAGCACCTTCGTTTTTGATCGTTATCAAACTTTGCCAGTATCTTTATATCAATAAAAACTCGGACAAGTTCTAAAACCAGCCAGATCAAATTAGTACCCTCAGAGATATGACCCTTGTTTCGCTGAAAAATACCATATTAAGACTTGTTAACACTCTAGCTCCTTTATTTTGTATTTGATCTACAGAAACTTGGTCAGATTGTTAGCTCTACCGGCCGAAGGCCAGCAGAGTTCATCGGATGACGAGTAGTCCGTCGTCCGTCCGTCGTATGTTAACTTTTGACTTGTTAAAGAAATAAGGGCTTCATTATTTGTCGGATCTTTACGAAACTTTACCAGTTTCTTTATATCAATGAAAGCTCGGAAGAGTTCGAAGACCAGCCGTATCGGATTAGTAACACTAGAGTTATGGCCCTTGTTTTGCTGAAAAATGCCATATCCAGCCTTGTGAACACTCTAGCACCTTCATTTTGTATTTGATATTAACCAAACTTGGTCAGATTGTTGATATTGATGAAAGCTCAGACAAGTTCTAGTTATGTCGGACCAGGATAACCAGGGTAAAGTGCCATTGAATTATTAAAAAATGTTGGAAATGTTGATTCTTGCGGATGACTAGGTACATAGTTCTAATACTACAGCCCAGGACACCATTCAACTTACCAACCGACACACCGATCAACCAGCCAACCGTCTGGCACAGAAATCAGAAACATATACAGTGACCTAAACCAACACAACCTTAAGCATTGAATTTGCAATTAGAGAACGTGCACCTCATCAACAGAGTATCACAACCTAGTAGTAACACGCATACAGTTCCAAGCAGTATTGTGCAAAACGTGTTGTTATTTTCGTTACATTAATTACATATTTTCTTTTTTAAAATGATGAATTTTGACTCGTTTTCCCATAATTATAAGGTATGTGAAAGGGTGTGAGGAAGAATTTGAACACGAATGTTAGAAAAAATACTCTAGACTCGTTAGATTGACACGCAAAACGATTATGTGAATGGAAGACCCACTCACCAACCCCCAACGGGAGGGTGATACACCATATCACACCTACACCTACATAGAAAGAGGGGTACACAATATTTTCAAAAACAAAGGTTACCCAAAATACACTAAAATCTCGTCAGATTGCAGCATTTTTAGTTAATGTTTTTTATTCAAACTGTCTAAGGGAGGGGTGAAGGAGGACACCGTCACTACCGCGCCACCCACTTCACCTCCATTAAGGCCCCACCTTCTTCCTTTCAAAAACCTGGCTAAGGGCCTGTACCAAAAGGCATATAACATTATATGTTTGCAACAAGTTTTATAGAAATACAGCACAACATTAATTACAAGTATAATGATTGATCTGAATTGTTTTTAAAGGCTCATTAATTCTTGAGCTGGCTGTAGACCCCCTCCCCTCAAGGGGGAATTTTGTAGGGTATGATTTCCTGAAAAAACATACATTAAGCTTCAAATTGAGACATGTGTGCCATCTGAGCGTTGGGCTTTAGTGAATTTTGGGGGAAAACGTTGCGTTTTTAGACGAAAATCGCCGAAATCTGGAATTATTTTTTAGAAAAAGAATGGAATATACTAGAACCAATTTGAATTGATGTAATCTCTCTCGGAACGCATCTCTACATGTCCCACCATATAATTTATGGATCCGATAGTTAAATATTGAGATTCTGGGTAAATATTTTAAAAAATTGAATAAAATCGCTGATTTCCGTAATACATTGGGGGTATTTAACTAAAAATTAAAATATATTTAATACAATAGATAAAAGAAATTTTGTAACCTTTTTGGGCAGGGTAAGGTCCAGTTATTAAATTCCAGATTCCGTCGATTTTTGACAAAAATACACATTTTCGCCTAAAAATTATGGCATTTTCAAGCATCATACGGTTCGGAACTTTTTTCTACTTAATTATTGGACCTTTGTCTATCCAAAAATATAAGAATGTGTCCTTATTCAATTGTATTAAATTTGTTTCTATATTTTAACCCAATACTCTCAATGGATTACAGAAATCAGTGATTGTTGTAATTTTTTCCAACATTTTGCCTTAAAATACCAATATTTGAGCACGAGTGTTATATATTGTGTCAGGAAAAACTTGAATATGTATGCTGTGCAACATTCTATTGCTTCAGTTTGATAAGTTTTGTTTAAACTAATTTCAAAAACTAATTCCAGATTCCGGCGATTTTTAACAAAAAAACACATTTTTCGCCCCAAAATTAAGGCATTTTCAAACATCATATGCGGTTTGGGACTTTTTTCTACTTAATCAATGGACCTTACCTTGCCCAAAAAGGTTACAATATTTCTTTTTTCTATTGTATTAGATATATTTCTAATTTTTAGTTAAATATCCCCCAATGTATTACAGAAATCACCGATTTTATTCAATTTTTTATTTTTTTTATCATAAATCTCAATATTTACGTATCGGATCCATAAATTAAATGGTGGGACATGTAGAGATGCGTTCCGAGAAAGATTCCATCAATTCAAATTGGTTCTAGTATATTCCATCCTTTTTCTAAACAAGAATTCCAGATTTCGGCGATTTTCGTCTAAAAACGCAGTGTTTTCCCCCAAAACTCAATAAAGCCACAACGCTCAGATGGCACACATGACTCATTTTGAAGCTTAATGTATGTTCTTTCAGAAAATCATACCCTACAAAATTCCCCCTGTGGGTGGGGGGAGAGGGTTTCTCCTACTAGCTCACAGCCTACATCAACATACCAGGTTAAGTTATTTAGCCACCAATAAAGGAGGCGGAATATATATGAATCCTGCAATCTCGCCATATTCCTACCATGGAATACATTCCTATGATTCTTTAACGTGCTAGTGGGGAACACGTAATTTAAGTATACATAGTTTTTATGTGCTGGTTAGCAACAATTAGTGTCATTTTTTTTTTTTGGTTTTCTGCACAAAAACTACCAAGTTACCTTTTTCCCTTTCAAAATGACATGGAACAACATTTCCGCTCTTCCCATCTATTCAGTACTAACCGTTGGCTGTACATACGATTTTTGACTAGTATTGTGAGAATATAGCTTTTCAGAAAGAGCGATTTCAAAATGCTGCGCGCATTAATATGCTCGAGGCGAGTCAAGTATTGAGTAGGATTATAGCTAATATAGCAAAAGTCCCTGCGAAAGTCGGGAATGCATTGGATTAAGCAGGAATCCGTGCTGAGATTTGAAAAGGAGGTTATGGATTCTTAATTCAATATTCGTATTTGCTTTATCCAAATTAAAAAAAAAATGACAAACAAAAAAAGCACAAAAGGTATGTTTCAAATATTGGTAGGGGGAGGGGGCACTTTTCGGAAAGCTAACCATTTTTTCCCTCATATTATTGGGATGGGGGGACGGGCCCGCACTTGTCCCCCCCCCCCACCACCCCCTGCTCCTACGCCTATGCAGTATGGCAATAATAATGAAATCCTATAATATTCACCATTGTTCGTTTTATCCGAACTCCGATTTCGTCCGTATCACCATTTTATTTTTATCCACCGTCAACCTTACCCTAAAATTGTTACAACACCCATAGATCTCGCAATACTTCATTCATACTCTGGTGTTTTAACGCATGCAAACTTTGTAGTGATCTAGAGGTAGGATGGGTGCCTGTAAATCAGTTAAAACGAAACAAAGAAAGCAGTTTTCTGTAATTTAGAAGGACTTTATCAACTGACTTTCACATTAAAAAGTTGATCTTATAACTAACAATATGCCAAACTCCATAGATGTTTTTATTTTTTAAGAGTTAATATTAACAAACAAATATCGCTCAAAAGTCAGATTGAAAAATACGTTTACGCGTCCACAAACATTACGTTTTAGACACACCTAGGAAATATTTTCACTGTCGGGTGATCAGCGTTCGTTGTATTGCTCCGACGTGGTTTTATCTGAATACTGGAGGTGGTTTCGAAAATCATGTTACTTCTTTTCTAACTCGACTCGGCACTGTCGGTCAAAAAGTATAACGAGCGCCACAGTGAACATCTACAGGCGCATATTCGTTGATCGGGGCAATATTGAGCGTCCACTAAAGTCTGAGAAAAACCCAGCCTATAGTTAATAAGATCGATCACTGTTCAACTTCTTGATGTGTGTTTTGATGGTCCATGCTGCAATCTTGGAACTCAACTGGGCAACATATGACAATAGACTGACAAAACGGATATTTAACTCTGACTATCAAAGATCAAATAGGATTAATAACTGGTGCAGTGAAGTGAAAATCATTATGTCCAGACTAGACTTAACTGTTCATTTTTAACAATAAAATTACAGTAAATATGGAATGCATAAAATCAAAACTGACGGATTATTATGTAAATGTATGGGCTAATGATTATGAAAAGGTGCCAAAATTGAGGACTTACAAATCATTCAAGGGCCATTTTTCATGTGAAGATTATCAAACCATGGATTTAAAAAGAAATGAACGCGCTATGTACGCTCAATTCAGATGCGGTATCTTACCTTTAAGAATTGAAACTGGACGCTATGTTGGTGAAGCACCAAATCAAAGACTTTATTATTACTTATGGGGCGTCCGTGGCCGAGTGGTTAACGTCTCTGACTTGAAATCACTTGGCCCTCACCGCTGTAGGTTCGATCCCTCAGTGGCCTAGGAATCTTTATGTGAATAAGCTATCCAGCTGGCTTGCGGAACGTCGGTGGTTCTACCCAGGTGCCCGCCCGTGCACGAAAATTGCCCGGGGGGTTACCTGGGGTCTTCCTCCACCAATGGAAGCTGGAAAGTCGCCATATGACCTTAGCTGTTGGTGCGACTATAAAATCCAATTCAATTCAATTATTATTACTTTATGTCAATTAGGATTAATTCAAGACGACACTCATTTTCTAGTAAAGAGTGCTTTATACAACAACATACGAACTGTGATATTCGGTGAAATTATTTCAAATGGAATATATGAAAACATGACAGACTCTAATAGACTGATTTTCCTGATTCATAACCACACAAGCAATGTTGTAAAATGTCTTGTTAAAGCTTATCTGTTTAGAAGAAGTGTGTTATATAACTCGTAACTGTAAACATGTGGTGCAATTATTGAACTGAACTGACACTATTTATCGCAATATATATAATATTTATGACTGAACCCTTTGTAACTTTAATTGTATTGTAAATTGTACATTGTGAGCTCGTAACAGTATTTTCTATTATGTTTTACCATGTTGACTACTTGTAAACTATAATTATAAGGTGACTTATAGGTCCGTTGGGCCGGGTGTTTCTATATGCATTTGTATTATACGTTTGTTATTTCCGTATACACATGTCACTATAATAACATATTTACTTACTTACTACTTACTTACTTACTTATTTACTTATACTGTATGCGATTAATGCTATTTTTCATTTTTATTTTTTTGTTTGGCGAGCATCATCATATGCAGCAATATTTACGTCAGAATATTAAAACAAAGCTGTCCAATTTATTAGTATTCCCCCCCCACACACACATACACATTCTCCACACTCATCCCCCCCCCCCCCCCCCCCCCCCCCCTCACACACAAACACTCCACTCCCATAACAAACTTCCCCATTCGTCAAGATATAAGGCGGAGCTGGGCGGGGTAGATGTCTCATAGGAATCTCGGAAACTGCTGGTAAGGCTTGAATCCGGGTCTTTCGGTTGTAAGTCCACCGTCTATGTCGGAATATAGACATTGAAATACCAGTTTCCATGATATAATTGGTCGCAATAATGGAAAGCGGTCACTATGCCTACATTGAATAAAAACCTCCTTAGAAAGTAGAAATGTGAACCTCATCCCAAGTGCAGATACAGGCGGGAGGGGTGCCTCCCACGCACCCTTTAAATCTAAAACATTAGGTTTGTCAGATTTGCTATTTTAAGTTCTAACTTCAGTTATACATAATTGTTGTAATGTTTAACTTTTTTTTATATTTAAAATTCTTTGAGGCCCAGGGAGCGGGCTCACTCTGACATGTTCTGTGAATCGACGAAAGCCTTCAAATCATTCTGTGTGTTATTTTCTCTTTTTCTTTCTACCGATACTGCACACAATCAATCTGAAGCCGGGACCTCCAGATTACATGTACAAGACCACCGTCCTAACATCTAACATGCAACTTCCAGTCTAATATGTTTACTCTTTTATTTATATTGTGCTATTATAGAATGATACATAATATAATTGATCAATATTTGAATTGATCAGTATACACATGACAAGCCGAGTAATTTCCTTTACGTAGAAAACAGTAACACGTGTCTCGAGAGAAACAAATACGCATTTGCCGCGTAAAATATAATGGACATTAATAATAGGACTATAGCCTATGCGCTTAAATGTTATACTAATATACCAGTAACTAACTGCACAATTAACGAAACGATTCAGTTTCTATAGTTGTGCACATTAAATAATTATACTATTCATATGAACGGAGTAAATATAGAAATGGGAAATTTTAATCAAAGAAAATAGCATCTAATAAAATAAAATTGTTCATCACAAATATACAGCGACATTTGAGAACGATACTTCTCAAACCCTGGAATTCCTGTTGGTTTATAGAATTCATGTCCATTGATATTCATGGGACACAAAGGCATAGTTCTTTGCCACCCTGTTATGTCATGTTATAAAAGTAAATAAATGGGACATATGAAAACAATTACGGAATAAAGTACATAATATATGATTTCTCTCTGATAAAACTTTTCTTTAATAGTTCATTAGTGAGTTAAAGTTAATTATCAATCGAATATTGAGAATAGATGATAAACAATTTGTAATTAATCAGTGCAAGACATGCGATATCTAAAGAGGGCGCAAATTGTAAAGCCATATAAACTAAACAGCGGGAATCATTAATGATAATATGCGGATGTAATAGGAGATGTCGAATAGCAGGCTACAGAGGTTGTGACTCCGTGTGTCTGAATGATTTTCAAAGATATATCTTACCTAAGTCTTACTAATACAGGTGTCAGATAATAATGATGGAAATTAAATATACCCGGGGCCCTTATCACAGTGAAATATAAATGGCATTCTGTTTCTCGCATTCAGACTGTTAACAATCTAATTTACTTGGTTGTTCTTTTTGCAAATCGTTAAAATACAAGCTTGTCATTAAGTTAATTGTCTTAATATTTACTAGTATAACCGGGAATAAAACCCGACATAGCCGAGCTACGTCACCTGAATAGCTGTAACTATTCGGGACGGTAAACCCCAAGCCGAGGCTGCTTGGCTCGCAAACATATAAGCGTAATATTAAAAATTACTTAGAGTGCTAACGCAGACAATAATCAAACACTGTTGCAACGCAGTACACTATGTGGCATTAGCCCAGAATTCATATATTTCTCCTCTTTTCTCTAATTTATGCATGTAATTGTATAGCCACGTAATGGCCATTACCCTATCAATGATGATTATCGCAACCTGTTGCTGCTGATATGAAATCTATATGCGATCTATGCTAATATTATACTGATTCATCTAACAGACAACGAAAATCAATATCGTACAGACGCTTCTGATCTCGACTGGCCTAGTGTATGAGGCGCCATACGTGACTATATGTTGTAAGATAAATATATACGTTGTGTGTAAAATATATATACTGAATACAAAAATATATATGATACAGACAAATATATACGTTACTCCGAAATATATATATTGAATACAAAATATATATGATACAGACAAATATATACGTTACTCCGAGATATATATATTGAATACAAAATATATATGATACAGACAAATATATATGTTACTCCGAAATATATATATTCTGTTCAAAAATATATATCATACAAATATATATGTTACTCCTAGAAATATATATTCTGAAAAATATATATTCTGTTTTAAAATATATATTGTAGACGCAAATATATACGTGGTCTGAATATATGTTTTTCCTAATTTATATATTGTAGACGCAAACATTTATATGTTATACCGAAAAATATATTCGGTTTATAAAAATATATTGTCTGGTACTTAATATATTGAAGATGAAAATATTTGAGATGGAAATAAATAGTTTCTCTAAAATAAATATATTGCAGACACAAATATATCAATGAAAGATCGATAAATAAATGGTGCGAACTTCTGGGTGACCGATACTAAATACATATGTGTTTTCCAAATATATATGCCTTCTGCAAATATATACGTTGGCATAGACTGTGCTGCAAATATATACGTTGGCGTAGACTGCTACACTGTCCCGTTTTTCAAACTCGAGACAAGCCAAATTTAAAGAGCGTATTTCCCAGCGTCCGAGTCATATCCGAGAAGTGTTCCGCATGTTGGAGTTTCTTTACCACGAAAACATAACAAATCCGCAAAAAATGGACGACCAAACGTCTAACGTACGAACTTCTTCTTCTTCTTCTTCTTCTTCTTCTTCTTCTTCTTCTTCTTCTTCTTCTTCTTCTAATGTGCCGGGTTCCTCCGGAACATACTCGCACATGTGGTGAACTAAGTACAAGTGGTGAACGGTCCCAGTGCAGTTAAAAACAGGTTAAAAAATCTCTGATTGGGGTCTACGCAATCCCCGAAGTCGAGCAGAATGGCATCTCTCTGTTGTTTGTCATTTAGAACGGATGCTAAGTCCTGGAGCATGATTATGAGATGGCTCTCACAGGATCTCTTCTTTCTGAAACCATGCTGTCTTTCAGATAGAATATTATTTATTTATTTTGTTAAGCAACCCGCAATTTCAGGCCTTGGTTCAGACCTCGTTAGTGTAATAGCCAGTATCTCGAGTATGCTGGTATTGAAATACGCGACTGCGATAATGATCATACTTTGTCTAAAAGTAGTTTTGTAATACAAGAAGCTGTCGTGACATATCAGATTCGTCGATGCACCATCTTCTTACCAGCGTATTGATCACGTAAACCGTATACCCCGACCTCCGTTCCACCACCTCAATAATGTTTATATTATCCGAATGCATCAGGCTCGTGGCCTCGGCTGGCGTGGCGCAGTCGGTAGCGCGGCGGATTTGTAACCGTATTTCACGGGTTCAATCCTCCGTGGTGCCACTGAGATTCGTCGGTGTGTTCATGGGCAAAACACTTTCCCTTAGCCTCGTCCGTCGGATGGAGACCTAAACCGGGCGGTCCTGTGTATCGGTCTATCCTCCGAGCACGTTGAAGAACCATAGGAAAATATTCGATACTAAGAGTAGGACACGGTTCCCGGATTCCTGTGTATCCTTCTCCTCTCTCTGGGGCGGCTCTAAATAACATATACTGTGATGATAAGCCGTTAAACAACATTCAATTCGTCAGAGGGAGAGATATAATGATCCAGGTTTCCGACTGAACTGTTTAGCATTGCAGTGAATCGTTTCAAGTTCGATTAGATGGTTTGAAAAAACACTCCAGATTATTTCACAAAGCATCGGATTGTTTTAAGTTTGATTAAATGGTTTCAAAAAAGTAGTGAATCAAATAAAGTTACATTGAATTAAATATAATACCGATGAATTAATTCATCTTTGACTGGATGATTTATTAAAAACATACTTTTGGCTCATAGGTAATCGCCACCCATGAAAAACGGGACAGTGTAGCAGTCTACGCCAACGTATATATTTGCAGCACAGTCTGTGCCAACGTATTTATTTGCGGAAGTCATACATATTTGGCAAACTCGCTCATTTCCGTAGATCATCGGAAATAATTATTTTTGAAAAAATTAGGTTGATGCAGTTCCGATCGATATATTTGGAAAACAAATATGTATTTAGTTTCGGTCACCCAGAAGTTCGCACCATTATTTATCGATATTTCATTGATATATTTGTGTCTGCAATATATTTATTTCAGAGAAACTATTTATTTTCATCTAAAATATTTTCATCTTCAATATATTAATATATAAATGTTTGCGTCTACAATATATGAATTAAGGGAAAAAATATTCAGAGTAACGTATATATTTGCGTCTACAATATATATTTAAAAACAGAATATATATTTTTCAGAATATATATTTCTAGGAATAACATATATATTTGTGTGATATATATTTTTGGATAGAATATATACTTGGAGACTTTTCTAAGTCTACACTTTTTGAAATCCAATAACTTTTTTATTGTTTGACCGATTTCTATAAAATTGTGCATGTAATAATGTAAACCGATTGTGCAGCTAAATCAAGCAAATTATATCAATTTTAATTACTGAAAACAGGCAACATGCATTGCGCGTGCTTTATGCATTTTCACGTCAGAAAATTAAAATTTGTGCAAACAATGTTATCTTTCTTTGCAAATTATTTTTTAAGACAACTTTCCAACCAAAAAAATACATTATATTGATAATTCGTTCATTGTTCGTGAAATTAATATATTTTCAGTTTTGTCTTAAATAATTTTGGGTGGGTGGGGTATGATGTTTTCATCCATTTTCTAAATAGATTTTTATAACGTTATTTGTACAGTTGAAAAGATGAGAAAAGAAAACATAAATTGTTTTTAATTTAATAATTTATAATATATTTTCTCGATATTTGCTACATAATTCACAATATTGTGACTTTTTAAATAAAATATCCGAATACCATTACATTTTTAAAGGAACACAAACATAATTGCATATTCCTGTTTTATTTTGATATAAAGATTACACCTAATACAAAATATTTACACAAAACATAATTTTATTAAAAATATTGAAATTATGAAAATTTCGCAACACCATTTTATGACTTTTGGTTTTTAAAAAAACGACGGTACGGTTTGGTTTTCAGAGCATATATCAAATTATGTACCTTAACGAGTAATATTTTCGATTATTTTTATCATAATATACATACATGAATTGTACCAAATACATTTTTGGCCAATCCATACAAAAATAGGGTAAAAATAAAACCGTCTTAAAAAGTGTAGACTTAGAAAAGTCTCCAAGTATATATATTTCGTAGTAACGTATATATTTGTCTGTATCATATATATTTTGTGTTCAATATATATATTTCGGGGTAACGTATATATTTGATTGTATCATAAATATTTTGTATTCAGTATATATATTTCACACGCAACGTATATATTTATCTTAAAACATATAGTCACGTATGGCGCCTCATACTAGTGCCATAGGGCGAGCAAAAACAAAAACTATTATTGATTGATTGATCTCGACTGTGCGATATATCGCGAAAAGACGAAATCTGGAGGTCTGTGAAGTTGGCTATGAGATCTGAAATCGTAGACCGGCATTCAGGTGTAACACGCCCATTGATTGTTGCATTGAGTTATGTGTGAATTAAAATTTAAATGCCATGCTGTCATTCATATCTAGGCCCAAATTAAAAATGAATAACTTACATTCTCATCACAAATGACACATATGCTGCCAAAAAATGCACTGAAAAATGGGGGTCATGTATCTTCTAAGAAAGAACTTGTCTCATGAATGAATGAATGCTCCCTTTAAAAACATAAACACTGAGATGCCAAAATATTGTATTCATACACTCATTTCCATATAAGCAAATACAATTAAAAACTCACAATTTTAACATGACAATGCTTGAAAAATGTTAGAATAGATCAACAATGCGATATAGACCAAAAATAGCACTTTAAATTAGTGAAAATTCCTTTTTTACAAAAAGAAATTAGAGTTATTTATTGATCGCCATTATGCGACTACCCCAGGCCGATACTTCCTGTGTTGCAAAGGGTGTGTTACACCTTCAATTCTGAGCTATAAATGGTAACTGGGACAAAATACAAGGTTAAAAATGCAACTGAACTTGTACTTAATATTGGGTCAACTGCTATTACTAACGTGTCATCTCAAAAACTGCTTGGCATGTACACTGATAATGTTCTTACTTGGAAAATACATAAAAATAAAACGTGTTCAAAACTTGCTTCAAAAGTAGCGCTACTAAAGCAAATACAATTATATCTAACGCCAAATATGAAGAAACTGTTTTATGATTCGTATATAGCGTCAACATTTGACTACGGGTGCATTACATGGTCACAAAGCAACACATCAGAAGTTAACAGAATAACAAAACTTCAGAATAGAGCTACCAGATTAATATTGCAAAAACCTCTTAAAACTGATTCCCCCGAAATGTTTCAACATCTAAAATGGTTAACTTTCCAAAGTAGATGCAAATAGTTCAAGGGGATTATGGTATTCAGAACTTATTCCACTATCATTAAATAGAACCTATAGTTTGAGATCAAATGATAATAAATATATTGTACATAAAATACCAAACACAAACTATTTAAAACGGACGTTTGTCCATTCGATGGATATTCCCGCAGAAATTAAACAATTATCAAATTTAAAATCCTTTAAATATCTATTCAAGCAATATTTATTGAAAAATAACATGATTTTGATTTGAATCTTTATTTTCCTCCCAGTTGGACAGCATACAATATAATTAATTTTACATATTAGCATTCAAACAATTCAATAATAATATTTATTGTATACTTTCATATTGTCCCGTTTAGTTTGCATTGAGCTAAGCGTGCAATATTCTACGATATTGCACGCTTTGATATTGCACGGGAACTTTTGCTCGTGCTTGCTCAGAGCCGCGAAATAGAAACAAGGAACTACTTTCAAATAAAAATAACGGAATCCTTCCTATAGTGTCAACAAAAAAATACGAGTTTTTTTTACAACCTTTTATGGCAAAAATTGATAAAATAATTCAAATGGTCACTCACCCACTGTTTTTAACGTTATCGAATGGTAAACAAACTTCAGAAAATCCCTTGATGTTTTTAATGACGTCATCCGACGTCGACGTCGTTTTCGCGCAAAATAATCATCCACACAAAATGAAACTGAATGGCAAGACAGGAATTCCATCAAAAGCTATAAAAAAATAACACAAATACAATGAAAAGTAATAGTCATACAATTAACATTGATCAAAAACAATATGAAAGTAAACAATAAAAAGGTTATTGAATTTGTATGGCTAAATATTACTTGGAACTCGTTGTTTTGGCGCAGGACGACTCGCAAGCTCGTCCTTTGCCAAAACAACTCGTTCCAAGTAATATTTAGCCATACAAATGCAATAACCTATAATACATGACAATCAGTAATTTAGGGACAAATATACGCAGTAACACAGAAGTACTACTACAACAGATAATGAGAGAAATTTTGACATAGAGTAAAGTATAAGAATAGGTTAATATATATACATTCATATTGGAATCTTTTAATATAATTAAACTGATTCCATGACTGTACTCGTATTTTCATGGAACATGTTTGCTTACACTTATAATTAATGTGCAGGTTATTCTAAAATACTTTTCATATTCAATATGTACAACAGACGTATTTAGTCATATTACAAAGTGTTAACAAATTGTTATGTTTAAAGATAAACTAGTAATCGAGTCCTTACCCAGCCTTTATGAAACGAAATAAAATATCAGGTATGGAATCACACATAGTTTACTTCATCTTACTTTAACCAGTTTATCAAATATATTCTTGAAAAACAAACATCATAACATCACTCTCCCTTATGGAAACGAAATATAAGGAAGAGTCAATGACATTACATTTTAATTTCACACATGGCTATTAATACGTTATTTTCAAGTTACCGCTCGTCCAACATTCCATATTAAATGTAAAGCATTAATAACAACTTTTAAACAAGTCAGATTGCATTTATCACTAAGTGGTCTCATACCATTTAGCATGACAATTATTTGTTCCCGCGGACTTAAGTTTATGAATATGTTAAATACATTTGAACCAACAATGGTAAAAATTGTCTGCCACAATTTAACTGAAATATCAGTACGAACACAATAAAAAATATAGTGTTCTGAAATAGATGAAACTTGTCTTTCACACCGGGGGCAACTTTTGGTATAAGTGTCACTAAATAATTTACATAATAAACATATCGCACTTTTGCATTTAGTCGTGTATTTTGGTTGCGCTTTAGAAAATTCCCATAACTCACAAGCATGACTAAGCATTGGTTTTATGCACAAAAAGTCTCTTAAAGAGCATTCATTATTACTCTAAATGACCATTCAGTTTCTTCCATTGTACATACATTGTTTTTTATCATGCGCTTCCAAGTAAATTTCGAAGGAAACACACCAAAAATTCTGAATTCATTTAAAACATTGAGAAGTGAATACTTCCTTAAAATACGTTAGATTTCTGGTATGTATCCTCTCTGATGAGATGGATTTTCGATAAAATGTAACAGTCTATAAATAAAGACCTCTCTTACTGCATGTGGACATATTGAACGGCATAATTGTCCTAAAAATAGAAGCTTACTAGTGTCAATTTCGCTTTCAATTGATTTAGCCCCTATCAAACTAAGACATATATCAGTTCTCGTCTGAGTAGGAATTGATTGTATATATTATATGCAGAATCGATGCGATCGTTCCAACATTAACATATCACTTTTTGTCATGTCATACCACAGTTCGCAACCATACAGGGCTTTTGGAATTACAACGGACTTGTATATTTTCATTGATGTTATAGGGTGAAGACCATCTTCATGGAGACCAGCATTTATCAAACCTAAAAATGCACCTCTTAATTTACGGCAGGATTCTTTGATACTGCCCTGTATATCCATGTATTTATTACAAATAACTCCTAGATGTGTATAATTTATAGTTTCGGCGACAGGTTCATTACCAATTTTCCATGTTCTATCTTTGTTTTCGAATTCAAACTTTGTCTCTTTAAAAACTATCACGGAACATTTACTTGCATTATATTTAAATCTCCATTTAGTTGCATAGTCACTACATATGGACATCATTTTATCCAGACATAGTTTTGAAAATGAAACGAGAACCATATCATCTGCAACAGTTAAACAACTACAATTAATGTTGACAAGACAAAAGCCAAGACCCAAGTCTTCAATTTCTGATATTAAGCCATTAATATATGCAAGATAGAGGAAAGGGCTACTGACTCCTCCCTGTCTTGTTCCCTGCCGTACACGAAGCGTTTCAGATACATTACCATTACATCGAACACGACTTGTCACATTATTATACATATCAATTATGGCTTCGTAAGTTGTAGGATCTATGTTAAATTCATTCAGTTTAAAGAAAAGGCCATTATGCCATTATCTATCAAAGCCTGTCTTGAGTCATTTAATCCGACATACAATTTGCTTTTATTTTCCTTAGCAAACAAAATGCTTTCACGAAAGGTAAAAGATGTCATTAAGCATCCTAATGTTTTTGAAAACCCCCTTGAAGATGGTTAATAGATATTTTGTTTCCATTTGCTAAGCGGGACAATAACACATTTTCATATAATTTCATGAATGGAGATGACAGAGTTATCGCCCTGTAGCTATTAGGATCCCAATGATCTTTTTTCCCACCTTTAAATAGTGTTATGATTATACCGCATTTCATCTGCTCGGGCTCGTGCGCTAATTTCAACATTGCTGTGAGCAAGATTGTTATCTGCTGTTTAACTATTACACCGGCGTGAATGATATGTTCATAGTATATTTTCTCCCCACCACAAGCTTTGTTTCGTTTCGCCAGCCTTAGAATAATAATTATTATCCGCTACTGAGATTGGTATTAAATTGCATACATTATAATTACTTAATTCTACGTTCCTTGAGTGTCTCAAATGCACTATCGAAATTAGCATCGTCATCGACAGAGTACAAATCACTAAAGTAATTACGCCAACCCGACAATATGTCTGTTGGATTTCTAGATAGTAAATCATTAAGTTCATTTCAGTACCGGGGGAAGTACATGATTTTTTCCTTCTAGCGTTTACTAAGTTCCAAAATAAATCTTGGTCAATCTCAGCAGCTTCGTCTATTTCAATATTGAGCTTAACCATATACTGATCAACAGCATGTCTATGTTGACATCTAAACTCGCGTTTTGCTTCTTTATATAAGTATGATAAACCGTTTCTCGGTTTTCCATTACTCAGCCATAGTATTCTTTTAATTTTCATGTTATTATGATAACTATTCGGTTGTTTATTCCAATAAGGCTTTAAGGTATGAATGCACTAATTATTTTCCCCATAGACACCAATGTTAAAGTGTCACATATTAATGATTTGCTGCAAATTCAACTCAAGTATGGATAATGCAGCAGTGTAATGTTCATATAGAAAACTATTTTTTCACTTGAAAAATCACCAGAAAACGTGGGGTCACAAGACATGTAAGAAAGTTTTTGTTTGTTTACTAAACAGGTCAAGGATACAGCTGTTTTTATTGATCGACTGTTTTCATTGCTCACAAAGTGTAAGCATAGAGTCGAAATTTCGAAAATGTTCATCAGTGATCCAGTAAAACCTATTAATACGCTTCTTATACATATAACCACAAAATCGAATAGAAATGGGCAGTTGTCCCCTACTTGTAATGCCCATTTCCATCGAAAAAGGAGGGATTACTTTTTATTACAGGAACTACACCTCGGAGGTTTACATGTAATTGGTGGTGGTAAACCTTAAGTGACGCCTGAATTTAGCTATTGGATGCATTTAAAATCCTGGTGACCAATAAGTCATACAATTGATCTATGTCTGATTTAGAAGTCAAAACCAAGTCCTTAGCATTTTTAAGGATTGGGTCATTTTCAAGGAATATTTCATACTCTTTTAAAATGTCCACTGGTACTTTTGACCATTTAATACGATGACCACTCTCAGTGCTAGGGGTGATTCTTTCATAACTCGGAAAGAGAGTACATAAAATAGGACGGTGATTGGAGAAACTTAAAGAACCGTCGTCTAATATTTGACACACAGAAGCATAGTCTATTTTATCAGTTGGTAGTAAAATATGGTATATAAGGCTCTCACCATTTTTAGATACAAAACTTGAAATTGCACCACTGCATAATGGCAAAGTATTTATAGATGTAAATCTGTTTTCGAGCATAAACTCATTAAACACGTACCCTGTATCATCAAGACGCTTATTATATTTATAGGAATTGAAGTCTACATTTAGATCACCCATGAAAACTACAAAGCCTCTTTCTGAATAAGCATGTATCAAATCTGAAAGTTTATCTACATATTCCCTAAATATGGCACTACAGTGGTTCTTACTTGGTAAATACACTTGAAATATGAACACGTACACGTTGGTACTAACTTCTAATTGTATACCGATAATCCTATCATCGTCAATTGGTAATGTGGTTATTCTACTCGTATACTTAATATTCCACAAAATGGCTACACCCCACTTTCCTACTTTACGATTACTTGGAAGTTTGAGATCGTTATCGCATACAGAATGACATGCATACATATTATCACTTTTGCTAAACAAATGAAGATCTTTCTTATAAAGCCAGCGCTCCGATACTCCACATATGTCAACTGAGTACTTGTTTAAAGTATCACTGAGATATGTACAACTTGACATAATACCATTAACATTCCATGACATTAGTCTTAGCATTGTCATTTTAATTAGTTATAAATAGTACTTTTTATGAGTAGAACACTGCTTTACTCATCAAGGCAAAGATATGGATTATAATCAGACCAGTCAGATCGATGTACAGTCTCGTTCCAGTAACTAGCATGTTCAGGGCCATGACCCTTATGGTAATCACTGTATCGAGATGGACAATGTCGATTTTAACTGTGCCTTTTAGTATACATCGAGCGCGAGACCCACGGTCTGCATGTAACACCTTTAGCCCAGAAGAACCGATATTCCAGCAAGCTTGCATCACTATCATCTTCTACATTCAGACGAATAACAACTGGTTTAAGCTTATTTCTGAAGATTGTTACATTGGTTACCTTTGGACCCCTTTTGTTCACATATTGTGCAATTTTACTTTCTGTTATAGTTGGCTAGAACCCACCCAAATAAAACCGCTTAGTCCGCTTCCTAATATAATCAGAAAAATCTGATAAATCCTCATTATTATCATCATCATCCGAAGTACTATAACGGGCAGCCGACTGATAATAGTTTGACAATCTGTTGGATTTTACAACAGGAATATGTTTGTTTGGAGTAACTTTGGAAGCAGAAGGGGTGCCAATCGATTTAATTATTTCCGAGAAACTTATATCTCGACTACAAGCATGCGATTCCTTAGATAGCCTACTTGTACCCAGCGCACGAGGTAATGCCAGCCAGTAAGGCTCAGAGGATATCCTTGACTGGTTTACAGTATTTTTAGTTGCATAACCTACTTGAGTATCCGTTGATTTTACATTTGTACCCAACGCATTAGGCAATATCTGAGAGCAAAAATCAGAGGACATCCCAGACTGGTTTTCAGTATTTTTATTTCCACAACCAGCTGGAGTATCTTTTGTCTTTACTTGTGTGTGAGTAGGAGTTATACTCGAACTAACTGCATTATGATTGTCTTGTCGAGGTTGATCTTCATTCTGCAAACAGCTTTCATTTGTTTGGATTATTTTAGAAGATACTTCTTTCTTATTTTTAGCAACTGTGGAATATGATGGCATTTGATTGCTTACTTTGGTTAGGATAGCCATTGCAGAATCAAGATTTCCCTCACAAGACTTTACGCTTTCTTTAAGCACTTTGAGTTCATTTTTTAGGGAAGCAACCTCTGAAGATTTCTCTGACTCAATGCGCTCCATTATGTCAATGTTGCATGTCACTGCTTGTTCTAAATCCCGTACATCACGCTTCAAGCTTAACACAGTATTTTTTAGAACAATTATTTGGGATGATCGTGCACTTTCATTCGCAGCATACTTCTGCTTTAAGTTCAGCATATCCGCTTTTATGTCCAATAAATATTCTTGGATCGAATGCACTTCCGGTATGGGTTGTAGAACTTGGGTAGAATGCATCATTCCTCTACCAGGGATAGACATACAACTTCCGGGAACTGCCTTCGAGCGCTGCTTACGTCCTGTACTAAGCAGCTCCTTTACATATGGACAGCTAAATTCGGTCCCTTCTAGAACTAACAGAAGTGTATGAATGTCATATGCCAGTTTTTCAGCAATCGTCTCACCCGATCGGGTCTGAATACGCCTCTTCATATTACAGTTTGCAAACGTAGAACCATATTTATGTTTTGCTAACTCGAAGAGATCAGTTCTCACCTCGTCGAATTTAACCTCGCATGAGGCATACTCTTTGAGGATAAAATCCTTATACATTGTCCTCGGCAGTCCTCGGTATGTTAGAAGTAGCTGCTGCAGCTGTGAGTCTGTTAGCTTACATGGTATAGTGTTGATTGATCAATCTCACTGTCTTGAGTGTTCATGGTGTCGATTTGTTCGACCTTCACTGCATACATAGTCTCATGACCATCAGGTCTTGGACAGACCGGTAATTTGACCTCCGTATTGTCATCAAGTAGTACCGGGGTTAATTCTGTATATGTCAGTTCTGTCAATTCTGACTCCATCGTAATATCCACGATGTTATTGTTATGTTATATGATAATTTGTCACAGCATCTATAATCATGAATGCCTGTCGATTCACGCAGACGACAACGACGCAGACGCCGATCAAGTCATGACAATAACTCATCTCATTTTCCCAAAAACAGACGAGCTAATAATAAATTACGGTACACATAAATTACAAAAAGTAATTGTTGAGTTTTATGCTGTTGGTAAAACCAGCCACCATAAAATTTCGAATTGAAACCTTTGGGCTTAGCAAACTTGGGAGTAGTATATAATGAAGACAGAACTTTACATAAATAATTAATCATACTAATGATATTATATAATGAAAAGATCAATCTCTATAAACATCAGCATTATTAATTACAATAAACATGGTATATTTTAAAGAAGCTATATCTAAGCACTGAATATTACTGCACTGTTATGTAAACATCGTTATAATATTTTATGTGATGTGAAAAATTGAATTGGGTTTCTAGGCGCACCAACACATGAAAGTAATATGGCGCCTAACATGAATGAACATGCCAGTCTCATCCTCCATTTACATCAAGAACAAGAAATGTCACTGTAAGTTATAAATGCCCCCGAAGTGACATTTGATCTCTAAGTGTGACATTGACCTTGGAGACCTGGACCTGGATTTTGTGCAAGACACGTCGTCGTGATCAGTTGTGCCAAGTTATTTAAAAATCCCTGCATAGGTTGTGACGTTACTGTCCGGACACAACATTGCGTACCTGTTTTTGATCTATGAACTGCAAGTGTGACCTTGACTTTTGAGGTACGGACCTGGATTTTGCGCGCGACACATCATCTTGTTATGGTGATCACCTGTGCCAAATTAATTAAAAATCCCTATAGGGGTTGTGACATTACGGTTCGGATACGAAAATGCATATCTGTTTTTGACCTATGAACTGCAAATGTGACCTTGAACTTTGAGAAACGGACCTGGGTCTTGCGAGCGACACATCGCCTTGTTATGGTGATCAGTTGTGCCAAGTTATTTAAAAATCCCTGCATGGGTTGTGACGTTACGGTCCGGACACGAAATTGCGCACCTGTTTTTGACCTATGAACTACAAGTGTGACCTTGACCTTCGAGGTACGGACCTGGGTTTTACGCGCAACACATCGTCTTGTTATGGTTAAGTTAATTGAAAATACATGCAGGGGTTTTGAAGGTACAGTACGGACACGGAACTGCGGACCGACGGACGGATGGTGCGATTACTATATGCCCCCGAAACCTTTTCGGGGCAAAAAATATGGAGAATGGGCCTAGAACCTTCTTACCTGCAGAACTGCAGCGTTGCTGCAAATTCTACAGCAGACACTCTATTTTTGATGGAGCCACGTTTCCATGGTATTAAAAAGGTGTCATGATAAATACAGTGTGTTTGTGAGATTGCAGTGGTTGTATTCTATCCCATCACCCCCGGCAACCACACGGGGTGTGATGTGAAGAAACCCGACTTGTGTTATATTGCTTTTTTGTATTTCACTAGATAGTTATGATTAATATCTTGGCTGTCCTGCCTTTTATGCCATTCAAATATTCTGGCGATTTACGTTGTTTTTTACGACTGGTTCGGACATGCGCAATGCACTCAAGTTGAACAACAACAATATTTGGAATGAATGAATGAATGAATGGTGTTTTACGGCACGTCGACACATAAATAGGTCATATTGTGCGCAAAAATTGATGAAAAATGAAATATTAATTAAAAATTAATGTAAATATATAAAGATAAAACTATTAAAAAGTAAGGGATGATCAGGTGTAATATAAACTATGTATGTAAATCAACAAATGCCCGTCAACGGGTATATAAACAAGTAAATATATATAAGAACACATTACAATGATTTATATAGTCTGATCTCTTTCAGGAAATCTAAAACAAGACTAAAATCTACTGTATCAATTAACTCTTTCATAGTATTAACATTGTAGTACCTTTGACGCATAGGATCAAAGTCTACACATTCCAACAATATGTGTTTGACCGTTAACGGTGCAAAGCAGGGTATACATTCTTGCAATGGCTCACCTTGTAATAAATATGAATAAGTATAACGTGTATGCCCTATTCTGCACCGGGCTAGGACAACTTCCTCTCGACGAATGGGTCTACTAGAAGAGTGCCATTCTCCGAGTAACGGTTTAATTGAATGGAGTTTATTGTTAACTGACAAATCCCAAGTGGCTTGCCAAGAGTTACGAATATATGTGTTAATACAACTTTTAAAATCAGTATAAGGTAATTTGGTATTAGATATATGTAAATCTAATGCTGCCTTGGCAGCACTATCAGCTCTATCATTACCACGTATTCCTACATGGCTTGGAAGCCAGCAGAAAATAATAACATTATCAATTATAAGAGAATTGTACTTTTCTAAAAGTTGAAGCACAACTGGGTTATCATGTTTCATATTACCCAGTGCTTGAAGAGATGAAAGGGAATCAGAAAAGATTACGAAATGGTCATCATCAGATTCCTGAATATAATTTAAGGCAAGTTCAATTGCCTTAAGTTCAGCTGAAAAGATAGAGGCCTTGTCAGGCAGGCGGCTCTTTATGCTGTGTTTGTGAACAGCTGCTGCAGCTACCTTATCTCCATCTTTAGAGCCATCTGTGTAGATATGTTGAAAGTCACTGTATTTCGATATAATTTCATTAAATTTGCTTTGAAAGGCAATATGGTAATATTTGGAAGTAAATGAATACGATCAGAAAATGTCCGTAATTTGCTCTGTCTAACATGTCTAAATGAATTAAGAATGAAAATGCAAAAGTCCGATCTTTGCAGTCGACTTTATATCAACAATAATGGGTATTACATGAGGAAAAACAATTATATTTTACCATTAAATACAGTGTCCTCTTTATGACTGAGTAAAGTTTTTACCATTTGGTGGATGTAGATATACCGGTAAGTAGAGCCTTCCTAATAGACATACACTACAGACAATTTGGTTTCTGTGGTAATGTTTTTTATATAATAGGTTTGGTAAATATTTGTTGTGAACTAATAATATCAGAAAAATCACAATGATACATATTTTTGATCACTTTGCTACTGACTAATACTAAACAATTGATCTTGAATTCGATATTTGATCATTGTGCCCCTATTAAACTGATAGGTCCATCTATTTAACACAACTCCAACCCGAATTCAGCCCCTATTTCTCTCAGGTTCCTCATAGACTGGTTTAATAGACGGCTGGTCGGTCTTCACCATCCCCGTGTGGGTTGCCACGTGCCAATGACTTTATCACCAGAATGTATGTAGTAGACACCATGCTGACTTGCTGAGTTATATGACTGGAATTAGACAGATATCTAGTGGTGAACGAGAAACAACTCCCTCAAGTTATCAAAACAGCTAGTAAACAGGACACATACATGTATGGTTACATCATCAAAACATTTGCCGTTTAAAGTTTGATTTGTTTGAATGGCGTTTTACGTTTTTTAGCACATGTTAGTGTGTTAAAGTCGTATTGGTTTTATTGGTTTTTGATCATATATTGAAATATCTTATAGTATCTCGCATCATATCAAAGTACAGAATATAGACTTCGTGTTTCATTATATTGGTTAAGCATATTGTTGACCGAAAAGATGGTAGCGGCATCAGTACTTGGCTTAAGGCAGTTGTGCGACACGTGCGTGCATTTAAGTTGGTCAGTTACATAAATTCAGCCATATAATTAATTTACTGAAAAAATATTATATGTCCAACAAGCTCATTAAAAAGACCGGTAGCGCTGACTTTGTTGTCATACATAATTTATACAAGTATAATTTGTGTCTGATCAAAAGCTGAACCACATACTGGTGTCACAAGAGACTGAATGTTGGCCACATTAGCGGCAATAAGTCAGGAACCATGTGGCGGTCTGGACAGATTCTCACGGCTGTTGCCACGAGAGATCATGTATAAAATGGGCCCGCTCCGTGTTCCGAGGTGGTCTATGAGTTGAAGTAATGTCTATGTTTTAGGCACGTTTAAGCTTGCAATCACCAGTCAGCTAGACTCATGTTTTGTCAATTTGAATTCTGTTACATTTAACTGTAAGAATTAGGACAAATTTAAATAGGACTGTACTGTGAGAGATACGCTTTATGTTGATTTAGTTTGAATTAAGTTTTGCGGTAAGGTCTACTTTTTTCAGTAACTCTTACAGCTACAGCTTTGAAACTTTGCATAGTTGTTCTACATCATAACATCACATAGCAAATCAAGTTTCATAACCCTGTTTTGCATTCTGCAAAAGTTATGCTCCTTTTTGAACTTAGAATTTTGGTTAAGTTTTGAGGTAAGCTCTACTTTTTTCAGTAACTATAACAGCTACAGTTTTGAAACTTTGCATAGTTGTTCTACATCATAACATCACACAGCAAATCAAGTTTCATAACTCTGTTATGCATTTTGCTAAAGTTATGCCCCTTTTTGAACTTAGAATTTTGGTTAAGGTCCACAAACAGAAGAGTGTAAGGCACCTGCTTGCGGTGTTCTTGTTTTATTGTCAAAAATAGATTAGAAAATAAATATTTTGTATATATATTAATGCATGTCATCCTACATTTAATGAAACAGTGCCATGCAATGTCAACATTAGGGCACCTTCATTTTGCCCCTGATCTTTATCAAACTTAACCAGAATTTTAATAACAATAGTCTTAATATCAATGAAAGCTCAGACGAGTTTGAAAACCACCAATATCTGATCATAAATAGAGTACTGGCCCTTGATTAATGAGAAAATGCTTTTCCTTGTCAACATTCGAGCACCTTCATGTCCATCTGATCTTTACCAAACTTGGTTAAGAGTCTTAATATAAATTACGACTCGACGAAGTTAACTGATTTATAAATACTTTCATTTTCAACCGTTTACTTGTGTGTTTTTCATTGATTCATTCTGAATTTAACTTGAAAGTGAACTCGCTCAACTTTAACAATGCATTTACTATGGGACAAGATGTCGGGACGCTCCCCGAGATAATGACAAACTCGAGAATGAAGGCATTGTATGATGCCGTCAGAGACCTTGCCGGAGAAGCGGAGGTCGGTACGGGTCCTACTGATAATTAAAGAACCAGGAATCATGGCTCTGTGGTAGGTACATACCACCATAAGAGCCATGATTCTCACGTCTATATCGATACTAGGGTTACCGTTACATGACAACTACATGGTTACCATTATATGACAACTTTACAAGAGGAAGAATGTGTCAACCAGTCAGCTCGAAACGCTTACCTGACACGTGACAGTACATTTTCTCCGCCTTCCGGTTTAAAGACACTAAATATTTCTCCATTGCCTTCCGTTGTTATCTGATCATGTTAAAAACCTGTAGAAAATACACACCTGATATGGACACTGGGAAACTTAATACTTTATGAAGATAAACATGTCTGCAATTAAAATTTAACAAGGAAAAGGGGTGGTTAGTTACTTACAAGAAAGTATTTTGACCAAGTTTACAAAAACTGGGTCAACATTTGCTCAGCCACTCACTTATTCATACCCAGTCTACTTTCACTTTTGAAATTCATATCTTAAACTGGCAAAAGCATGATGGGATGCATTCAAAATATGAATTACAAGTCCAGAATATAGTTACAGCCAAAAAATAACAGGAAACTGAACTAAAAAAAAGTTTCATTTTTTTTTTATATATTAGCACTCTTTTATATTTTTTTTATAGTACTCCTGCACACGGATAATTTGGTGTAATTAAACCTTCCCAGGTCTTATTTAATGACTTGAATGGATGTCTTCAGCCATGCGATGACCGAAAATCTAGTGAAAATGGATACTCTAAATCGAAAATATGGCATTGACTTCATAAAAAATAATTTAAAAATATATGATTATTTAGCCTCACGTGAAAGAAAGGCTCAGGGTAGGGCAGAATTAGCAGCCTTGGCAAAAACAAGAGATACCATCGCTGTAGAAAATATACCAATGCGAACTTTTTCAACAACTGAAGATGTACAAAATACAGTAGATGTTGTAAATACAATTGAGAGTGATATGAGTAATATAATAGATGAAACCCATCCTAAAACTGATGTTTAAACACAAACAGAAAGTCTAACAATGCGAGAGTTACAAGGTTTAGACAAGGTATTGCAAAGCTCCCGTGGAGAACTTATTAATAATCTCTCAAAGCTCACTGAGCTTGATATAGATATAACAAAAGAAAAACAAAAATTAGAACAGGTTAGCATCCCCGGGCAGGAGGATGAGTTTCAACAAGAGCGCATACGTGACAGAATAAAAAACTTAGAAGATTAAAAAAGTGCACGACTTGAAGCGGCGAGTGAAAACAAAGAAGCATTACGCAGTCAATTAAACAGGATAAAAGAAACTATAAATAAGGTGTTAAAAAAAGACACAACATTGGGTGAGAGAATAAAAACATTATTTAGAGAGCAAGGTGTTACTATTGTTAGTATCCTGACTGCGTTTGGTATAATTATTGGGGTATTAGTTGAGGCCATTATTTCTACATCAAGTGCTGCTCCAACTCCAACTCCAAAACCTGATCCATCAAGTGTAAAAGACTGGATAAAAAAACAACTACTTAATCTTGGTAAACTTCTTGCCAACCTAGCTGGTAAAGCTGCTGCAGCACTTCCATGAGTTATTGGTGCAATAGTATCATGGTTTTTATCTGCAACAGGTAATGTTATTAATTGGCTTGGTAACAATCTGTGGGCTTTGCTTGTGTTTGTTTCCGGGTTGTTGTATGTGGCAGCTAAAGAGTGGTTTAAATCTCGTAAATAAGTAATGCAGCAAGACCTATTACTATAGTACCAACAATTATAGTTGTTTTGTTATCTTCGTGTTCAATCGCTATTTTTTGTATTTCTGGTGGGTTCCACAGTTTTATATATTGATTTATCAAAGTCAGAATGTTCCGGTAAAAATTTCTTTGTTGTGGTGCCTTGAAAAGGTTGAATATTTTTTGGTGGCACTGGTTTTACATTTACATCATTATTCAATCCTAATGCTTGTGCATCGGTTGCTATTACAATTTCACTATTGTAGTCTTGTATTATTCCGATTCTTAATTCCATGTCACTCGGAGACATGTACAATCCACTCCCATAGACAAAATTTACTTCTTGCATATTTTAGGGTGTTTTCATATCTTGAAATTTGACTGGGCAAGTCGATGGGGCTATTTATTGCGTCCTCTACATTTGCTAGAAATTGTTTTTGTGCATCAAATGCTGTCCCAGTTCCAAGTATATCTGTTCTTGTTTGTGATTGTGAGCCAAGGATTGCCCAGCAGTATGTTCTTATGCTGTCATTGATTCTTTCTACTCCAGCTCTTGTAAATCCAAATGAACAATCTAGTATAAAAGTAGACCAACTATTGTCAGCCTCAGATCCTTGTGCAATGTAATCAATGTGATATGTTTTATCACTCTCATAAACTGTAAAACTCATCGTTTTGTTGTCGTATACAGTATTTATCAAAGGATGATAACCAATATTTGTCCAGTAATTATAAATTGTTCCTAGACCATCATTATAGCTTTGTTTTTGTCTCCAGTCCGAATTTAAGTCAACGTTAAACTCCTTGCATATTCTCTCGTATGCGTTTCGGTTATACGCATTCCAATTTGAGTCTTGCGGCATTGCTACACTCATCTCAAATAATATTCTTCTGACTTGGTAATAGACATGAAATCGAAATAATGAACCAACCAAGGCATCAGCTTTTAGATGGTTGTTAAAATCAATGCCACATCCAGCTGTCGCACACCAAATAGCAAAATTCAACTGATTCTGCCAAAATAACATCCAATCTGTTCCCCAGCGTTGGACTATATCATCTGATTTGACGTATGGGAGTTTGTATTTTTCAAAGACATTGGGAAATGATGCTTTAAAGCCTTTACCGTCTGATGTAATGACTATGTTTTGATTTATTATATCTATTACTTTCTTGCTAAAAGTATTTGAATATTGAGCATCCGGGTTATATTTGAATTCTTTAGAAATCATTTTTATTTGTATTTTATATATATATTAAAAAAAAAAGTTTCATACAATTTCAAACATAGACAACTCTATTAATTTACAACAGTATATCGATAATAGAGATGGAACTAAGCGCGTTGGATTAAAAAGTTTTACATACACTATCGGTTGGCATAATATTAATCATGAAATCGTAAAGACAAGAAACCCAGATAAAATAAAACATTTAGCAGGTGGACTCTATAACTTTCAAGACTTGGTAGAAAGGTTTAAATTGCTAAATGAAAATATTATCCTGGACAGTATTGAGCAAATTGGCTTCAGCATTTTAAAAACGTCAATAGAGACACGAATGTCAAGCGGTCATTCAAAAATGCTGGGATTCAAGGACAGAAAATGGTTGACAGGTACTACTTTAGGAGATTACCCAATTGATTTAGCTCCTTATAAACAGCTATATGTTCATCTAAAACAAGTTAATACGAGTAGTAATTATTTCAATGGTGCACCAAGCACTATTATAGGTGTTGTACCTGTAGTAAATAAGCAGTTTGGAGATATAGTATATACAAGTTTTTATCCTGAATATCACTGTCTTACGATTGATGCAATTACTGAATTGAAAATAGAAGTCAGAGATGAGTATGGCAACAAGATAGATAATCACGGTTTGCCTATGAGTTGTGTTTTAGAAATTATTTAAAAAATATATTTTTATAAAAAAAAACAATGAGTATATTTGGACCAACAAGACCTAAAAAAACAGAAGACTTAGAGGCTTTGATAGATATTGTTCAAGATTTACATAGGCAAGATTTGCCTTTTGTTGACCAGTTTAATCATTTGAGAGATAGAGTTGATAATCTTAAATATGGGATTATAACAATATTTGCGAATCTAAGGGCCCACTGTGTTGAATAGAATACTCTCATTTGGTAACGGTGGGGCAGAAACAAATGTGGGGCATGTAATGACACGCCGTGGACGGATTATGGGAATAGGTTTAGCAAGTGACCGATTAGTTGGTGACGTAACTGTAATAGTTTTTGTCAATGGTGTTGAACAACCAAATTATGGCATAACGCGTCACATCATCCCACGTAAACATGATAACTGTGATAGTCCTTTAGAGATTGGTGCTGGTTCTGTTGTTAACTTTGTTTGCAAGGTTGCCAACGCTACCGCTGTAAATACGGTGGCATCATTATTAATTGAATTAATTTAATTTTTTATTTATCAATAAAAAAAATCCGAAGCAACCGACAGCACCAAGTATATATCCTGAGTTGCCAGTGGAAGACGGACACAATTATAGATTACAAAAGATTTCAGAGATTGAACAAAAGTTAATTACAGAGCGAGATATACGTCAGTCTCTTTATAAAAAATATAAACGTGGTATTAATATTACAGATGGAATTGACACTACCTTGATATCTGCAGGTGTTATTATGGCTGGTATTGGATTTGTTGTTCCAGTTTTGTTACCTTTAGAAATAGCAGCAATAGTATGTGGAGCTACAGGTGTTTGTATTAATTTTATCAGACGCAAGCTTAATGCAAAAGCTCAAAAACATCATGAAATAAAAACTTTGGCAGAGTCTAAGTTAAATAGTATAAAGCAGTTAATATCAAAAGCGTTGAGTGATGCACAAATATCTGAGCAAGAGTTTAAGTTGATTTTAGATGAACTGGAAAGATACTATAATTTGAAACAAGATATCAAACAAAAGAAACTTGAAATTAGTGAAGTTCAAAAAAAATAACTAGTGGAGCAGGGAAGAAAGGAAGCAATGCCAACCTTACAAAAAAGTCTAAAAAGTGTGTGATTTATTGTTTTAGTAGTGTGTTTGAGTATGATCCACCACCTTTGTATACAAGGTAAGAAAATTGTTAATTGAATGTAATTTTGATAACTTATAAAAAAAAATTAAACTTGCAATCTTCACTACCCCTATTTTAAAAAAGTTTTAATAAATCAAGTAAATCACCATAAAGTGGTGATTTATTATATATGTATTTTGGGGCGTTTCTGTTGTAATTTGAGGCGAAACAGAGTGAGACGAAAATTACAACAGAACGCCCAAAATACATATATATAAACTGTTAGTGTTTTTTTTTATTTGCAATACAAAATTACAGTATTTTTGAGCCCAAACTATTATCAATACAAATTATAGCCATAATACGACATATTTTAGATCATAACTGTGATCGCTTACATGTATACTGTCCCTTGTAACAAATTTGACTTGCATGGACGTTTGGCAATTCTTTGCTAGAAAAATATAACCAGTATGACCCCTACTTCTTGGAATATACTTTTGGGTCAGATTGTTTAAAGTCCCCTCAAGTGGCAATTTTATAACATATAATTATACACCGTTTCTAAACTTGTATATAACTAAAACTAGATTTTGAGAATCCTAACTCTATAGACACAATATAAACGGCTTTAACCAGCCAGGACAAACTCCAAAACTGCAGCGTCAAATTAAGAATTATCATCTCATAATTATTTTTACGCATATTCAATCACGGGTATTTTACGAACCCGTGAATACGTTTAATCGGTACATATACGTAAGTATATGACCTAAACACATGGATAGAGTTTTAATAAACAGTTTTGTAGCGTAATTTTACCATTATGTGGCGGGTTACTTCTTTAATATTTTAATTGTGTATTGTTAATGCAGTCACTACTCTGTTTATATGCATAGAGCCTTACAGTAACTTAGAGACAGACTATGCTAATACAAACGCAAAATCAAATAGTTAACATAGTTTGTGGAAGATTTATAACTTAGGAGCCTTAGTAACGCAATCAACTAAATAGAATATAATAATACCTTGAAACATATGCAAAATTTATTTTTCAATTTAATATCACGAACACATCTAAGAACTAGTGCACTTGTGCCTTATGTGCCCTATGAATGACCTTGCTTACTACGAAGCAACGCCAACGGGTCATTTTGCAGTGTAGGTAGTGCATACATGACAAGCATGTATAATAATAATAATAATAATAAAAGCTTTATTTAAAGAAGGTAACACATTAGAGTTATATAACATACATCATATACATCTTATTTTCAATGTGGCCTTCTGCAAAATATCATACACGCACGCACGCACGCACGCACACACACACACACACAATATGCATATATACATCGACAAACACTCCATTAGTTAATTTTCTAGAAACAATATTAAAGATCATGAAATAATACATTATAAGCGGATTCTTACTCAAAATTCACTTATATGTTTACTTTGTTATTGTTATCTGAACAATTAATCGTTAAATGATAATACATTACTTTGCAATAAATGTGATCTATATCTATATTTAAATGAATGTAACGACGATGATGAACGAATCTGTACAGGCACACTATTCCATACTTGTGCACTTACAAATGTAAAGGAATTTTTCATATAATTTGTACGTGGCTTGGGAGTTACTAAATCACTGTTTGTAATAGATCGAAGGCTATATATGTTACTGCGTAATTTGGAGCGAGATTATATTTCGCTTTGTATACTAGAACAGCTATGTGATACTGATATCTATCTGAAACGGATAGCCATTGTAGTTCTTTCAGTAGTGATTTGCACCCAGTTTTGTAAGATTTATGCATTATTATTCGCGCTACTCTTACTTGTAGCTTATGTATCTTATTGATGTTGTTCCCTTTAGCCCATATTTGGCAACAATAGTCAATGGTCGACAGGATGTAAGCATTGTAGTACAGTTTCTTCATATCATCCGTCAAGAAATAAACAATTTTTTTTAAAAGTGCAATTTTAGAATTTATTTTGGAACTCAGTTTTGATATCTGTACATTCCATGATAACGTATTATCAACATAAATTCCGAGTATCTTTTGAACGTTAACATTTTCTATTTGCGAATCATTAATGTTTAATTGTAATAGCACATGGTTATTATTTAGTGCTTTGTGTTTAATATGTGAAGTTATAATCATACATTTAGTTTTAGTGGGATGTAGAGCCATATTGTTTTCATCACACCACCTATTTATTGCTTTCAAATTAGCCTGAAGTCGGGTTTGTACTTTGAGGATATCATGATCAGCTTCATATAGAGTGGAATCATCCGCGTACAGATCTAACTTTCCTGTGGTAGTTGTATAAGCAATATCATTGATATATATTAAAAATAGAAGCGGCCCCAGGATCGAACCCTGGGGTATGCCTATATGTGTATCAACACACATTAAAAAGTTAGCATACCAAAAAAAAGAGTAAAATTAGATCAAAATCATAAGGCAAATCAGATAAACACGAAATTTGGCGGTATAATTTTCTGACTTAAATATGTTTTCTGCTCAAAATTATGGACTACTGTAATAATAGTTTACTATGAGAACATAAGTGAACAGGTTTCAAATGTCAACATCCTCTTCTAGTGCTTTTGTAATATGACTTTCATTCTTGAAAATATCACTTCATAATAAGTGATGACCAGGATAGGTTGTGGTAGTGTCTTGATATAGCTCTTGCAATCGATCAGAACGGTAAATTGTGTATATCTATGCCTATAACATTACTACAAACTACTTGTAATTAGGAAGTATTAGTACTTCACCCCAACTTGCAGTACGGCATGACACAATTACAAATGATAATAACCACAGCGGTGGCGTAATGGTAGAGCATCCGCATCGCATACAGGATGTCGTGGGTTCAATACCTGGCCGGGTCATACCAATGACTAGAAAATGATACTAGTAGCTCCATTGCTTGACGCTCAGCATATCAGCATATAAGGACTGGTCGGCCTGGTGTCAGTATAATGTGACTGGGTGGGGTTACATATCATGTGTCTATAATGATCAACCCTAAAAAGGGCTAATCCTCAGGTAAATCAAGTTGCAGATGATATGTAAATCGGTAAGGGGTATTCAAGCTTTTCGTGATGTTATTTTCGTGATGATGTATTGATTTGGCATTAGCATTCAATAGTGAAAGCTATGGGTTAATGATTAACTAGTAATTAACATTGCGAATTATGGCATAGAAGTAGTATAACTTACAAGTATAATGCTGCAACATCAATTACTATAGTATAAATGCTAAACTATATAAGGATATTTACCCATGGTGTTGTGATAGTTTTGTGTAGGAACAGTTAGTCATAATTAAAGAATTGTCTAAAACTTTCAGCTCTATTATGACTATTTATATTGTGTTTTCAATAATTGTGCGCTGTTACAGCGTAAGTGTTATGATCATTACGAATGAGGCTAACAATAACGCTAACAATGGATTAATAAATGATTGCCGACAGCAACAATATAATGGTCAATATACACTTCTCAAAACTGCTAACTACACCGCTACGTTTTGGGTTATATATATCGATGGGTTGAATGTTTTTCAATAAAATAAAAAGGAAATACCAATTCAATCATTTTTACATCATTTCATTTTATTTTTTTCATGGGCAATGCTAGAACTAAACCACAATAAGCAATTACAAACGACCCATGTAAACACTAAAGTCACACTTTTCATTTCTTGTTCATAAAAGTGTGACTTTAGTGTTTACATGGGTCGTTTGTAATTGCTTATTGTGGTTTAGTTCTAGCATTGCCCATGAAAAAAATAAAATGAAATGATGTAAAAATGATTGAATTGGTATTTCCTTTTTTTTTTATTGAAAAACATTCAACCCATCGATATATATAACCCAAAACGTGAGCGGTGTAGTTAGCAGTTTTGAGAAGTGTATTATCCGCCCTCCACCCACACACCGCACCCCCACCCTAACAACTGGCGCTTCACCATTAATCTTAATTTCAGTTTTTACTTTTCACTCTTCCAAAAATAATTATCAAGGAATGATGCTAACAATGGGATATTAATAGCTGCCGACAATGCCGACGGCTACCATATAGAGGCCAATATATTAACCCAACACTTCATCATCAATCTTAATTTGAGCATTTGTCCTAAACTGTAACAAGAAATGCATATAACATAGCTTTACCTTTGATATGCAATTTCTCTATTGTGATTTCAGTGGGTGAGGTAATTCAATATGCACTTTTCAACAAACAGCGTTAAAATATACCTGTATTTTGTAATTGTTCAAAGATGTAATTGTTATGATTAATTAAGGTCTTAATAGTGTAATACATCTTTAAAATGGCTTATTCCAAATAAACTGCAGCTGCTACAAATAACTCTAAATCTGGTGTTGTTTGATGAAAAGCTTAAATATAGGAGCTATAAAAAAACTTATTTCTCCTATCTAGATTTTTCTAGACTTTTTTGTGTTTTTTCGCAATGTATGTTACTATCAGAAAATCAGTAAATCATTTCTTTTGCAATTAGTTTGATGTTGAGTGGTACAATTTCACAGGCTGAGTGGACTACGAAAAAGAATAAGAATACGAATACGAATGAGAATGAGAATGAGAATACGAATAAGAATAAAAATACGAATACGAATGAGAATGAGAATAAGAATACGAATAAGAATACGAATACGAATACGAATACGATTAAGAATAAGAATACGAATACGAATATGAATACGAATACGAATGATAATAAGAATAAGAATAAGAATACGAATACGAATACGAATACGATTAAGAATAAGAATAAGAATACGAATACGAATACGAAAACGAATACGAATACGAATACGAATGAGAATGAGAATGAGAATGAGAATGAGAATAAGAATAAAAATACGAATACGAATAAGAATAAGAATACGAATACGAATACGAATGAGAATGAGAATGAGAATGAGAATAAGAATAAGAATTAGAATACGAATACGAATACGAATACGAATACGAATACGAATAAGAATGAGAATAAGAATACGAATAAGAATAAAAATACGAATACGAATACGAATACGAATAAGAATAAGAATAAGAATACGAATACGAATGAGAATACGAATACGAATACGAATAAGAATAAGAATAAGAATAAGAATAAGAATACGAATACGAATACTAATAAGAATAAGAATAAGAATAAGAATACGAATAAGAATAAGAATAAGAATAAAAATACGAATACGAATAAGAATAAGAATAAGAATACGAATACGAATAAGAATAAGAATAAGAATAAGAATACGAATACGAATACGAATAAGAATACGAATAAGAATAAGAAGACGAATACGAATACTAATAAGAATAAGAATAAGAATAAGAATAAGAATACGAATACGAATAAGAATAAAAATAAAAATACGAATACGAATAAGAATACGAATACGAATACGAATAAGAATAAGAATACGAATACGAATACGAATACGAATACGAATAAGAATACGAATAAGAATAAGAATATTAATAAGAATAAGAATACGAATAAGAATAAGAATACGAATACGAATACGAATACGAATAAGAATAAGAAAATAAGAATAAGAATACGAATACGAATACGAATAAGAATAAGAATACGAATAAGAATAAAAATACGAATACGAATACGAATACGAATAAGAATAAGAATAAGAATACGAATACGAATAAGAATACGAATAAGAATAAGAATAAGAATAAGAAGACGAATACGAATACTAATAAGAATAAGAATAAGAATAAGAATACGAATACGAATAAGAATAAAAATAAAAATACGAATACGAATACGAATAAGAATACGAATACGAATACGAATAAGAATAAGAAAATAAGAATAAGAATACGAATACGAATACGAATACGAATAAGAATAAGAATACGAATAAGAATAAAAATAGGAATACGAATAAGAATAAGAATAAGAATAAGAATACGAATACGAATAAGAATACGAATAAGAATAAGAATAAGAAGACGAATACGAATACTAATAAGAATAAGAATAAGAATAAGAATACGAATACGAATAAGAATAAAAATAAAAAAACGAATACGAATAAGAATACGAATACGAATACGAATACGAATACGAATAAGAATAAGAATAAGAATACGAATAATAATAATAATAAGAATACGAATACGAATAAGAATAAGAATAAGAATAAGAATACGAATACGAATAAGAATAAGAATACGAATAAGAATACGAATAAGAATACGAATAAGAATACGAATACAAATACGAATACGAATACTAATAAGAATAAGAATAAGAATTAGAATACGATTACGAATAAGAATAAAAATAAAAATACGAATACGAATACGAATAAGAATACGAATACGAATACGAATAAGAATAAGAATAAGAATAAGAATAAGAATACGAATAATAATACGAATACAAATACGAATACGAATACGAATAAGAATAAGAATACGAATACGAATAAGATTACGAATACGAATACGAATAAGAATACGAATAAGAATAAGAATAAGAATAAGAATAAGAATACGAATAAGAATAAGAATACGAATACGAATAAGAATAAAAATAAAAATACGAATACGAATAAGAATACTAATACGAATACGAAGAATACGAATACGAATACGAATACAAATAAGAATAAGAATACGAATACGAATACGAATAAGAATAAGAATAAGAATACGAATACGAATAAAAATAAAAATACGAATACGAATAAGAATACAAATAAGAATAAGAATACGAATACGAATGAGAATGAGAATAAGAATACGAATAAGAATAAGAATACGAATACGAATAAGAATACGAATAAGAATAAGAATACGAATAAAAATACGAATACGAATACGAATAAGAATAAGAATAAGAATAAGAATACGAATACGAATAAGAATAAGAATAAGAATAAGAATACGAATACGAATAAGAATAAAAATAAAAATAAGAATACGAATACGAATAAGAATACGAATACGAATACGAATACGAATAAGAATAAGAATAAGAATAAGAATAAGAATACGAATAAGAATAAGAATACGAATAAGAATACGAATAAGAATACGAATACGAATACGAATACGAATACGAATAAGAATAAGAATACGAATACGAATAATAATACGAATAAGAATAAGAATACGAATACGAATAAGAATACGAATAAGAATACGAATACAAATACGAATACGAATACGAATAAGAATAAAATACGAATAAGTATACGAATACGAATATCAAAAAGAATAAGAACACGAATAAGAATAAGAATACGAATACGAATAAGAATAAGAATAAGAATAAGAATAAGAATACGAATACTAATAAGAATAAGAATAAGAATAAGAATAAGAATACGAATACGAATAAGAATAAAAATAAAAATACGAATACGAATAAGAATACGAATAAGAATAAGAATAAGAATACGAATACTAAAAAGAATAAGAATAAGAATAAGACTAAGAATACGAATACGAATAAGAATAAAAATAAAAATACGAATACGAATAAGAATACGAATACGAATACGAATACAAATACGAATACGAATACAAATAAGAATAAGAATACGAATACGAATACGAATAAGAATAAGAATAAGAATACGAGTACGAATAAGAATAAAAACAAAAATACGAATACGAAAAAGAATACGAATACGAATACGAATACGAATAAGTATACGAATACGAATACGAATACAAATAAGAATAAGAATAAGAATACGAATACTCATAAGAATAAGAATAAAAATACGAATACGAATGAGAATGAGAATAAGAATACGAATACGAATACGAATATGAATACGAATACGAATACGAATACGAATGAGATTGAGAATGAGAATGAGAATAAGAATAAAAATACGAATACGAATAAGAATACGAATACGAATACGAATACAAATAAGAATACGAATACGAATACGAATACGAATGAGAATGAGAATGAGAATGAGAATAAGAATACGAATACGAATACGAATACGAATACGAATAAGAATAAGAATACGAATACGAATACGAATACGAATAAGAATAAAAATAAAAATACGAATACGAATAAGAATACGAACACGAATACGAATAAGAATACGAATACGAATACGAATACGAATACAAATAAGAATACGAATACGAATACGAATAAGAATACGAATACGAATACGAATAAGAATAAGAATACGAATAAGAATAAGAATACGAATAAGAATAAGAATAATAATACGAATACGAATACGAATACGAACACAAATACGAATAAGAATACGAATAAGAATAAGAATACGAATAAGAATAAGAATACGAATACGAATACGAATAAGAATAAGAATAAGAATACGAATACGAATACTAATACGAATACGAATACGAATACAAATACGAATAAGAATAAGAATACGAATACGAATAAGAATAAGAATAAGAATAAGAATACGAATACGAATAAGAATAAAAATAAAAATACGAATACGACTACGAATGAGAATGAGAATGAGAATGAGAATACGAATAAGAATAAAAATAGGAATAAGAAAACGAATCATAATGAGAATAAGAATACGAATAAGAATAAGAATAAGAATACGAATAAGAATAAGAATACGAATACGAATGAGAATGAGAATGAGAATAAGAATAAGAATAAAAATACGAATACGAATGAGAATGAGAATAAGAATACGAATAAGAATACGAATACGAATACGAATACGATTAAGAATAAGAATATGAATACGAATATGAATACGAATACGAATGATAATAAGAATAAGAATAAGAATACGAATACGAATACGAATAAGAATACGAATACGAATGAGAATGAGAATGAGAATAAGAATACGAATAAGAATAAGAATAAGAATACGAATACGAATACGAATACGAATACGAATAAGAATGAGAATAAGAATACGAATAAGAATAAAAATACGAATACGAATAAGAATAAGAATAAGAATACGAATACGAATAAGAATACGAATACGAATACGAATACGAATAAGAATAAGAATACGAATACGAATACTAATAAGAATAAGAATAAGAATAAGAATACGAATACGAATAAGATTAAGAATAAAAATACGAAAACGAATAAGAATAAGAATACGAATACGAATAAGAATAAGAATAAGAATACGAATAAGAATAAGAATACGAATAAGAATAAGAATAAGAATACGAATACGAATACGAATACTAATAAGAATAAGAATAAGAATAAGAATACGAATACGAATAAGAATAAAAATAAAAATACGAATACGCATAAGAATACGAATACGAATACGAATAAGAATACGAATACGAATACAAATAAGAATAAGAATACGAATACGAATACGAATAAGAATAAGAATAAGAATAAGAATACGAATACGAATAAAAATAAAAATACGAATACGAATACGAATACGAATACAAATAAGAATAAGAATACGAATACGAATACGAATACGAATGAGAATGAGAATAAGAATACAAATAAGAATAAGAATACGAATACGAATAAGAATAAGAATACGAATAAGAATAAGAATACGAATAAAAATACGAATACGAATACGAAAAAGAATAAGAATAAGAATACGAATACGAATACGAATAAGAATACGAATACAAATACGAATACGAATACGAATAAGAATACGAATAAGAATAAGAATACGAATAAGAATAAGAATACGAATAAAAATAAGAATACGAATACAAATACGAATAAGAATAAGAAAATAAGAATAAGAATACGAATACGAATAAGAGTAAGAATACGAATAAGAATAAGAATACGAATACGAATAAGAATAAGAGTACGAATACGAATAAGAATAAGAATACGAATAAGAATAAGAATAAGAATAAGAATACGAATATGAATACTAATAAGAATAAGAATAAGAATAAGAATACGAATACGAATAAGAATAAAAATAAAAATACGAATACGAATACGAATAAGAATACGAATACGAATACGAATAAGAATAAGAATAAGAATACGAATGATAATAATAATAAGAATACGAATACGAATAAGAATTAGAATAAGAATAAGAATACGAATACGAATAAGAATACGAATAAGAATACGAATACAAATACGAATACGAATACGAATAAGAATAAGAATAAGAATACGAATACGAATAAGAATACGAATACGAATACGAATAAGAATACGAATAAGAATAATAATAATAATACGATTACGAATAAGAATACGAATACGAATACGAATAAAAATACAAAAACGAATACGAATACGAATACAAATAAGAATAAGAATACTAATACGAACACGAATAAGAATAAGAATAAGAATAAGAATACGAATACGAATAAAAATAAAAATACGAATACGAATACGAATACAAATACGAATACAAATAAGAATAAGAATACGAATACGAATGAGAATGAGAATAAGAATACGAATAAGAATGAGAATACGAATACGAATAAGAATAAGAATAAGAATACGAATAAGAATAAGAATACGAATAAAAATACGAATACGAATAAGAATAAGAATAAGAATACGAATACGAATACGAATACGAATAAGAATACGAATACGAATACGAATAAGAATACGAATACGAATACGAATACGAATAAGAATACGAATAAGAATAAGAATACGAATAAGAATAAGAATACGAATAAGAATAAGAATACGAATACGAATACGAATAAGAATAAGAAAATAAGAATAAGAATAAGAACACGAATAAGAATAAGAATACGAATACGAATAAGAATAAGAATAAGAATACGAATACGAATACGAATGAGAATGAGAATGAGAATGAGAATAAGAATACGAATAAGAATAAGAATACGAATAAGAATAAGAATACGACTACGAATGAGTATGAGAATGAGAATTCGAATAAGAATAAAAATACGAAAAAGAAAACGAATCAGAATGAGAATAAGAATACGAATAAGAATACGAATAAGAATAAGAATAAGAATAAGAATACGAATAAGAATAAGAATACGAATACAAATACGAATACGAATACGAATAAGAATAAGAATACGAATACGAATAAGAATACGAATACGAATACGAATAAGAATACGAATAAGAATAAGAATAATAATACGAATAAGAATAAGAATACGAATACGAATAAGAATAAAAATAAAAATACGAATACGAATACGAATACGAATGAGAATACGAATACGAATAAGAATACGAATAAGAATAAGAATAAGAATACGAATAAGAATAAGAATACGAATAAGAATAAGAATACGAATACGAATACGAATAAGAATAAGAAAATAAGAATAAGAATACGAACACGAATACGAATACGAATACGAATAAGAATAAGAATACGAATAAGAATAAGAATACGAATACGAATAAGAATAAGAGTACGAATACGAATACGAATAAGAATACGAATACGAATACGAATAAGAATAAGAATAAGAATACGAATAATAATAATAATAAGAATACGAATACGAATAAGAATAAGAATAAGAATACGAATACGAATAAGAATAAGAATACGAATACGAATACTAATAAGAATAAGAATAAGAATAAGAATAAGAATAAGAATACGAATAAGAATAAAAATAAAAATACGAATAAGAATACGAATACGAATACGAATAAGAAAACGAATACGAATACGAATACAAATACGAATAAGAATAAGAATACGAATACGAATAAGAATAAGAATAAGAATAAGAATACGAATACGAATAAGAATAAAAATAAAAATACGAATACGACTACGAATGAGAATGAGAATGAGAATACGAATAAGAATAAAAATAGGAATAAGAAAACGAATCATAATGAGAATAAGAATACGAATAAGAATAAGAATAAGAATACGAATAAGAATAAGAATACGAATACGAATGAGAATGAGAATGAGAATAAGAATAAGAATAAAAATACGAATATGAATGAGAATGAGAATAAGAATACCAATAAGAATACGAATACGAATACGAATACGATTAAGAATAAGAATACGAATACGAATATGAATACGAATACGAATGATAATAAGAATAAGAATAAGAATACGAATACGAATACGAATAAGAATACGAATACGAATGAGAATGAGAATGAGAATAAGAATACGAATAAGAATAAGAATAAGAATACGAATACGAATACGAATACGAATGAGAATGAGAATGAGAATAAAAATACGAATAAGAATAAGAATAAGAATACGAATAAGAATAAGATTACGACTACGAATGAGAATGAGAATGAGAATTCGAATAAGAATAAAAATACGAATAAGAAAACGAATCAGAATGAGAATAAGAATACGAATAAGAATAAGAATACGAATAAAAATACGAATACGAATACGAATAAGAATAATAATAAGAATACGAATACGAATAAGAATACGAATACGAATACGAATACGAATAAGAATACGAATAAGAATAAGAATACGAATAAGAATAAGAATACGAATAAGAATAAGAATACGAATACGAATACGAATAAGAATAAGAAAATAAGATTAAGAATACGAATACGAATACGAATAAGAATACGAATACGAATACGAATAAGAATAAGCATAAGAACACGAATAAGAATAAGAATACGAATACGAATAAGAATAAGAATAAGAATACGAATACGAATACGAATGAGAATGAGAATGAGAATAAGAATAAGAATAAGAATAAGAATACGAATAAGAATAAGTATACGACTACGAATGAGTATGAGAATGAGAATTCGAATAAGAATAAAAATACGAATAAGAAAACGAATCAGAATGAGAATAAGAATACGAATAAGAATAAGAATAAGGATAAGAATACGAATAAGAATAAGAATACGAATACAAATACGAATACGAATACGAATAAGAATAAGAATAAGAATACGAATACGAATAAGAATACGAATACGAATAAGAATACGAATAAGAATAAGAATAATAATACGAATAAGAATAAGAATACGAATACGAATAAGAATAAAAATAAAAATACGAATACGAATAAGAATACGAATACGAATACGAATAAGAATACGAATACGAATACGAATACGAATACGAATAAGAATACGAATAAGAATAAGAATACGAATAAGAATAAGAATACGAATAAGAATAAGAATACGAATACGAATACGAATAAGAATAAGAAAATAAGAATAAGAATACGAATACGAATACGAATACGAATACGAATAAGAATAAGAATGCGAATAAGAATAAGAATACGAATACGAATAAGAATAAGAGTACGAATACGAATACGAATAAGAATACGAATACGAATACGAATAAGAATAAGAATAAGAATACCAATAATAATAATAATAATAAGAATACGAATACGAATAAGAATAAGAATAAGAATACGAATACGAATAAGAATAAGAATACGAATAAGAATACGAATAAGAATAAGAATACAAATACGAATACGAATACGAATACAAATAAGAATAAGAATACGAATACGAATAAGAATACGAATACGAATACGAATAAGAATACGAATACGAATACAAATAAGAATAAGAATACGAATACGACTACGAATAAGAATAAGAATAAGAATAAGAATACGAATACGAATAAAAATAAAAATACGAATACGAATACGAATACAAATAAGAATAAGAATACGAATACGAATACGAATACGAATGAGAATGAGAATAAGAATACGAATAAGAATAAGAATACAAATACGAATACGAATACGAATAAGAATACGAATACGAATACGAATACAAATACGAATACAAATAAGAATAAGAATACGAATACGAATACGAATAAGAATAAGAATAAGAATAAGAATACGAATACGAATAAAAAAAAATACGAATACGAATACGAATAAAAATACGAATACAAATAAGAATAAGAATACGAATGAGAATGAGAATAAGAATACGAATAAGAATAAGAATACGAATACGAATAAGAATAAGAATACGAATAAGAATAGGAATACGAATAAAAATACGAATACGAATACGAATAAGAATAAGAATAAGAATACGAATACGAATAAGAATACGAATACGAATACGAATACGAATAAGAATAAGAATACGAATAAGAATAAGAATACGAATACGAATACGAATAAGAATAAGAAAATAAGAATACGAATACGAATACGAATACGAATAAGAATAAGAATACGAATACGAATACGAATACGAATAAGAATAAGAATACGAATACGAATACGAATAAGAATAAGAATAAGAACACGAATAAGAATAAGAATACGAATACGAATAAGAATAAGAATAAGAATACGAATACGAATACGAATACGAATGAGAATGAGAATGAGAATAAAAATACGAATAAGAATAAGAATAAGAATACGAATAAGAATAAGATTACGACTACGAATGAGAATGAGAATGAGAATTCGAATAAGAATAAAAATACGAATAAGAAAACGAATCAGAATGAGAAGAAGAATACGAATAAGAATAAGAATAAGAATAAGAATACGAATAAGAATAAGAATACGAATACGAATGAGAATGAGAATGAGAATACGAATAAGAATAAAAATACGAATACGAATGAGAATGAGAATACGAATAAGAATAAGAATAAGAATACGAATACGAATACTAATAAGAATAAGAATAAGAATAAGAATACGAATACGAATAACAATAAAAATAAAAATACGAATACGAATAAGAATACGAATACGAATACGAATAAGAATAAGAATAAGAATAAGAATACGAATAATAATAATAATAAGAATACGAATACGAATAAGAATACGAATAAGAATAAGAATAAGAATAAGAATAAGAATACGAATACGAATACTAATACGAATACGAATACGAATACTAATAATAATAAGAATAATAATAAGAATAAGAATACGAATACGAATACGAATAAGAATAAGAATACGAATACGAATAAGAATAAGAATACGAATAAGAATACGAATAAGAATACGAATACAAATACGAATACGAATACGAATACAAATAAGAATAAGAATACGAATACGAATAAGAATAAGAATAAGAATAGGAATACGAATAAGAATAAAACTAAAAATACGAATAATTATACGAATACGAACACAAATACGAATAAGAATACGAATAAGAATAATAATACGAATACGAATAAGAATAAGAATACGAATAAGAATAAGAATACGAATACGAATAAGAATAAGAATAAGAATACGAATAAGAATAAGAATAAGAATACGAATACGAATAAGAATAAGAATACGAATAAGAATAAGAATAAGAATAAGAATACGAATACGAATACGAATAATAATACGAATAAGAATAAGAATAATAATACGAATAAGAATAAGAATATGAATACGAATAAGAATAAAAATAAAAATACGAATACGAATAAGAATACGAATACGAATACGAATACGAATAAGAATACGAATAAGAATACGAATACAAATACGAATACAAATAAGAATAAGAATACGAATACGAATACGAATACGAATAAGAATAAGAATAAGAATACGAATACGAATAAAAAAAAATACGAATACGAATACGAATAAAAATACGAATACAAATAAGAATAAGAATACGAATGAGAATGAGAATAAGAATACGAATAAGAATAAGAATACGAATACGAATAAGAATAAGAATACGAATAAGAATAAGAATACGAATAAAAATACGAATACGAATACGAATAAGAATAAGAATAAGAATACGAATACGAATAAGAATACGAATACGAATACGAATACGAATACGAATAAGAATACGAATAAGAATAAGAATACGAATACGAATACGAATAAGAATAAGAAAATAAGAATACGAATACGAATACGAATACGAATAAGAATAAGAATACGAATACGAATACGAATACGAATAAGAATAAGAATACGAATACGAATACGAATACGAATAAGAATAAGAATAAGAACACGAATAAGAATAAGAATACGAATACGAATAAGAATAAGAATAAGAATACGAATACGAATACGAATACGAATGAGAATGAGAATGAGAATAAAAATACGAATAAAAATAAGAATAAGAATACGAATAAGAATAAGATTACGACTACGAATGAGAATGAGAATGAGAATTCGAATAAAAATAAAAATACGAATAAGAAAACGAATCAGAATGAGAAGAAGAATACGAATAAGAATAAGAATAAGAATAAGAATACGAATAAGAATAAGAATACGAATACGAATGAGAATGAGAATGAGAATACGAATAAGAATAAAAATACGAATACGAATGAGAATGAGAATACGAATAAGAATAAGAATAAGAATACGAATACGAATACTAATAAGAATAAGAATAAGAATAAGAATACGAATACGAATAACAATAAAAATAAAAATACGAATACGAATAAGAATACGAATACGAATACGAATACGAATAAGAATAAGAATAAGAATGAGAATACGAATAATAATAATAATAAGAATACGAATACGAATAAGAATAAGAATAAGAATACGAATACGAATACGAATAAGAATAAGAATACGAATAAGAATACGAATAATAATACGAATACGAATACGAATAAGAATACGAATAAGAATAAGAATAAGAATACGAATAATAATAAGAATAAGAATAAGAATAAGAATAAGAATACGAATACTAATACGAATACGAATACGAATACTTATAATAATAAGAATAATAATAAGAATAAGAATACGAATACGAATACGAATAAGAATAAAAATAAAAATACAAAAAGGAATAAGAATACGAATACGAATACGAATACGAATAAGAATACGAATACGAATACAAATACAAATAAGAATAAGAATACGAATACGAATAAGAATAAGAATAAGAATACGAATACGAATAAGAATAAGAATACGAATAAGAATAAGAATAAGAATAAGAATACGAATACGAATACTAATAAGAATAAGAATAAGAATAAGAATACGAATACGAATAAGAATAAAAATAAAAATACGAATACGAATACGAATAAGAATACGAATACGAATACGAATAAGAATACGAATACGAATACGAATAAGAATAAGAATAAGAATACGAATAATAATAATAATAATAAGAATACAAATACGAATAAGAATAAGAATAAGAATAAGAATACGAATAAGAATAAGAATACGAATAAGAATACGAATAAGAATACGAATACAAATACGAATACGAATAAGAATAAGAATACGAATACGAATAAGAATACGAATACGAATACGAATACGAATACGAATAAGAATACGAATAAGAATAAGAATAAGAATACGAATAAGATAAAGAATACGAATAAGAATAAGAATAAGAATACGAATACGAATACGAATAAGAATAAGAATACGAATACGAATACGAATAAGAATAAGAATAAGAACACGAATAAGAATAAGAATACGAATACGAATAAGAATAAGAATAAGAACACGAATAAGAATAAGAATACGAATACGAATAAGAATAAGAATAAGAATACGAATACGAATACGAATGAGAATGAGAATGAGAATAAGAATACGAATAAGAATAAGAATAGGACTACGAATGAGAATGAGAATGATATTCGAATAAGAATAAAAATACGAATAAGAAAACGAATGAGAATGAGAATAAGAATACGAATAAGAATAAGAATAAGAATACGAATACGAATGAGAATGAGAATGAGAATAAGAATACGAATAAGAATAAGAATACGAATACGAATACGAATACGAATAAGAATAAGAATAAGAATACGAATAAGAATAAGAATACGAATACGAATGAGAATGAGAATGAGAATACGAATAAGAATAAAAATACGAATACGAATGAGAATGAGAATACGAATAAGAATACGAATAAGAATAAGAATAGGACTACGAATGAGAATGATATTCGAATAAGAATAAAAATACGAATAAGAAAACGAATCAGAATGAGAATAAGAATACGAATACGAATACGAATAAGAATACGAATACGAATGAGAATGAGAATGAGAATAAGAATACGAATAAGAATAAGAATAAGAATACGAATACGAATACGAATAAGAATGAGAATAAGAATACGAATAAGAATAAAAATACGAATACGAATAAGAATAAGAATAAGAATACGAATACGAATAAGAATACGAATACGAATACGAATAAGAATAAGAATCAGAATACGAATACGAATACTAATAAGAATAAGAATAAGAATAAGAATACGAATACGAATAAGAATAAGAATAAGAATAAGAATACGAATACGAATAAGAATACGAATACGAATACGAATAAGAATAAGAATACGAATACGAATACTAATAAGAATAAGAATAAGAATAAGAATACGAATACGAATAAGAATAAGAATTAAAATACGAAAACGAAAAAGAATAAGAATAAGAATACGAATACGAATAAGAATAAGAATAAGAAGAAGAATACGAATACGAATACGAATAAGAATACGAATAAGAATAAGAATAAGAATACGAATACGAATACTAATAAGAATAAGAATAAGAATAAGAATACGAATACGAATAAGAATAAAAATAAAAATACGAATACGAATAAGAATACGAATACGAATACGAATAAGAATACGAATACGAATACAAATAAGAATAAGAATACGAATACGAATACGAATAAGAATAAGAATAAGAATAAGAATACGAATACGAATAAAAATAAAAATACGAATACGAATACGAATACGAATACGTATAAAAATAAGAATAAGAATAAGAATACGAATACGAATAAGAATACGAATACGAATACGAATAAGAATAAGAATATGAATACGAATACGAATACTAATAAGAATAAGAATAAGAATAAGAATACGAATACGAATAAGAATAAGAATAAAAATACGAAAACGAAAAAGAATAAGAATAAGAATACGAATACGAATAAGAATAAGAATAAGAATAAGAATACGAATACGAATAAGAATACGAATACGAATAAGAATAAGAATAAGAATACGAATACGAATACTAATAAGAATAAGAATAAGAATAAGAATACGAATACGAATAAGAATAAAAATAAAAATACGAATACGAATATGAATACGAATACGAATACGAATAAGAATACGAATACGAATACAAATAAGAATAAGAATACGAATACGACTACGAATAAGAATAAGAATAAGAATAAGAATACGAATACGAATAAAAATAAAAATACGAATACGAATACGAATACAAATAAGAATAAGAATACGAATACGAATACGAATACGAATGAGAATGAGAATAAGAATACGAATAAGAATAAGAATACGAATACGAATAAGAATAAGAATACGAATAAGAATAAGAATACGAATAAAAATACGAATACGAATACGAATAAGAATAAGAATACGAATACGAATAAGAATACGAATAAGAATAAGAATAAGAATACATATACAAATACGAATACGAATAAGAATAAGAATACGAATACGAATAAGAATAAGAATAAGAATAAGAATAAGAATACGAATAAGAATAAGAATACGAATAAGAATACGAATAAGAATAAGAAAACGAATAAGAATAAGAATACGAATACGAATAAGAATAAGAATACGAATACGATTACGAATACTAATAAGAATAAGAATAAGAATACGAATAAGAATAAGAATAAGAATAAGAATAAGAATAAGAATAAGAATAAGAATAAGAATAAGAATAAGAATACGAATACGAATACGAATGAGAATGAGAATGAGAATAAGAATAAGAATACGAATACGAATAAGAATAAGAATACGAATACGAATACGAATGAGAATGAGAATAAGAATTAGAATACGAATACGAATAAGAATACGAATACGAATAAGAATAAGAATAGGAATAAGAATAAGAATACGAATACGAATACGAATACGAATGAGAATGAGAATAAGAATAAGAATACGAATAAGAATAAGAATACGAATACGAATAAGAATAAGAATACGAATAAGAATAAGAATACGAATACGAATAAGAATAAGAATACGAATACGAATACGAATAAGAATAAGAATACGAATAAGAATAAGAATACGAATACGAATACGAATAAGAATAAGAATACGAATACGAATAAGAATACGAATAAGAATAAGAATAAGAATACGAATACGAATACGAATACTAATAAGAATAAGAACAAGAATAAGAAGAAGAATACGAATACGAATAAGAATAAAAATAAAAATACGAATACGAATAAGAATACGAATACGAATACGAATACGAATAAGAATACGAATACGAATACGAATACAAATAAGAATAAGAATAAGAATAAGAATAAGAATAAGAATACGAATAAGAATAAGAATACGAATAAGAATACGAATAAGAATACGAATACGAATAAGAATACGAATAAGAATAAGAATAAGAATACGAATAAAAATAACAATACGAATAAGAATAAGAATAAGAATACGAATACGAATACGAATAAGAATAAGAATACGAATACGAATACGAATAAGAATAAGAATAAGAACACGAATAAGAATAAGAATACGAATACGAATAAGAATAAGAATAAGAATACGAATACGAATACGAATACTAATAAGAATAAGAATAAGAATAAGAATACGAATAAGAATAAGAATAAGAATAAGAATAAGAATAAGAATACGAATAAGAATAAGAATACGAATACGAATAAGAATAAGAATAAGAATAAGAATAAGAATACGAATAATAAAAAAAAGAAGAATACGAATACGAATAAGAATAAGAATAAGAATACGAATACGAATAAGAATATGAATACGAATACGAATACGAATAAGAATAAGAATACGAATAAGAATAAGAATACGAATACGAATAAGAATAAGAATACGAATACGAATAAGAATAAGAATAAGAATAAGAATACGAATAAGAATACGAATAAGAATAAGAATAAGAATAAGAATACGAATAATAATAAGAATAAGAATAAGAATAAGAATAAGAATACGAATACGAATAAGAATAAAAATAAAAATACGATTACGAATAAGAATACGAATACGAATACGAATAACAATACGAATACGAATACGAATACAAATAAGAATAAGAATACGAATACGAATACGAATAAGAATAAGAATAAGAATACGAGTACGAATAAGAATAAAAACAAAAATACGAATACGAATACGAAAACAAATACGAATAAGAATACGAATAAGAATAAGAATAAGAATACGAATAAGAATAAGAATACAAATACAAATACGAATACGAATAAGAATAAGAATACGAATAAGAATAAAAATACGAATACGAATACGAATAAGAATAAGAATACGAATACGAATACGAATAAGAATAAGAATAAGAATACGAGTACGAATAAGAATAAAAACAAAAATACGAATACGAATACGAAAACAAATACGAATAAGAATACGAATAAGAATAAAAACAAAAATACGAATACGAATACGAATACGAATACGAAAACAAATACGAATAAGAATACGAATAAGAATAAGAATAAGAATACATACGAATACGAATACGAATAAAAATACGAATACGAATACGAATACGAATACGAATGAGAATGAGAATAAGAATACGAATAAGAATAAGAATAAGAATACGAATACGAATACGAATACGAATGAGAATGAGAATAAGAATACGAATAAGAATAAGAATAAGAATACTAATACGAATACGAATAAGAATAAGAATAAGAATACGAATAAGAAAAAGAATACGAATAAGAATAAGAATACGAATAAGAATACGAATACGAATACGAATACGAATAAGAATACGAACACGAATAAGAATACTAATACGAATACGAATACGAATAAGAATACGAATAAGAATAAGAATAAGAATAAGAATACGAATAAGAATAAGAATAAGAATAAGAATAAGAATAAGAATAAGAATACGAATAAGAATAAGAATACGAATACGAATACGAATGAGAATGAGAAAGAGAATAAGAATAAGAATACGAATACGAATAAGAATAAGAATACGAATACGAATACGAATGAGAATGAGAATAAGAATTAGAATACGAATACGAATAAGAATAAGAATACGAATACGAATAAGAATAAGAATAGGAATAAGAATAAGAATACGAATACGAATACGAATACAAATGAGAATGAGAATAAGAATAAGAATACGAATAAGAATAAGAATACGAATACGAATAAGAATAAGAATACGAATAAGAATAAGAATACGAATACGAATAAGAATAAGAATACGAATACGAATACGAATAAGAATAAGAATACGAATAAGAATACGAATGCGAATACGAATAAGAATAAGAATACGAATACGAATAAGAATACGAATAAGAATAAGAATAAGAATACGAATACTAATACGAATACTAATAAGAATAAGAACAAGAATAAGAAGAAGAATACGAATACGAATAAGAATAAAAATAAAAATACGAATACAAATAAGAATACGAATACGAATACGAATACGAATAAGAATACGAATACGAATACGAATACAAATAAGAATAAGAATAAGAATAAGAATAAGAATAAGAATAAGAATACGAATAAGAATAAGAATACGAATAAGAATACGAATAAGAATACGAATACGAATAAGAATACGAATAAGAATAAGAATAAGAATACGAATAAAAATAACAATACGAATAAGAATAAGAATAAGAATACGAATACGAATACGAATAAGAATAAGAATAAGAATACGAATACGAATACGAATAAGAATAAGAATAAGAACACGAATAAGAATAAGAATACGAATACGAATAAGAATAAGAATAAGAATACGAATACGAATACGAATACGAATAAGAATAAGAATAAGAATAAGAATACGAATAAGAATAAGAATAAGAATAAGAATAAGAATAAGAATACGAATAAGAATAAGAATACGAATACGAATAAGAATAAGAATAAGAATAAGAATACGAATAATAAAAAAAAGAAGAATACGAATACGAATAAGAATAAGAATAAGAATACGAATACGAATAAGAATATGAATACGAATACGAATACGAATAAGAATAAGAATACGAATAAGAATAAGAATACGAATACGAATAAGAATAAGAATACGAATACGAATAAGAATAAGAATAAGAATACGAATAAGAATACGAATAAGAATACGAATAAGAATAAGAATAAGAATAAGAATACGAATACTAATAAGAATAAGAATAAGAATAAGAATACGAATACGAATAAGAATAAAAATAAAAATACGACTACGAATAAGAATACGAATAAGAACACGAATAAGAATAAGAATACGAATACGAATAAGAATAAGAATAAGAATACGAATACGAATACTAATAAGAATAAGAATAAGAATAAGAATACGAATACGAATAAGAATAAAAATAAAAATACGATTACGAATAAGAATACGAATACGAATACGAATACGAATAACAATACGAATACGAATACGAATACAAATAAGAATAAGAATACGAATACGAATACGAATACGAATAAGAATAAGAATACGAGTACGAATAAGAATAAAAACAAAAATACGAATACGAATACGAAAACAAATACGAATAAGAATACGAATAAGAATAAGAATAAGAATACGAATAAGAATAAGAATACAAATACAAATACGAATACGAATAAGAATAAGAATACGAATAAGAATAAAAATACGAATACGAATACGAATACGAATAAGAATAAGAATACGAATACGAATACGAATAAGAATAAGAATAAGAATACGAGTACGAATAAGAATAAAAACAAAAATACGAATACGAATACGAAAACAAATACGAATAAGAATACGAATAAGAATAAAAACAAAAATACGAATACGAATACGAATACGAATACGAAAACAAATACGAATAAGAATACGAATAAGAATAAGAATAAGAATACATACGAATACGAATACGAATAAAAATACGAATACGAATACGAATACGAATACGAATGAGAATGAGAATAAGAATACGAATAAGAATAAGAATAAGAATACGAATACGAATACGAATACGAATGAGAATGAGAATAAGAATACGAATAAGAATAAGAATAAGAATACGAATACGAATACGAATAAGAATAAGAATAAGAATACGAATAAGAATAAGAATACGAATAAGAATAAGAATACGAATAAGAATACGAATACGAATACGAATACGAATAAGAATACGAACACGAATAAGAATACTAATACGAATACGAATACGAATACGAATAAGAATACGAATAAGAATAAGAATACGAATAAGAATAAGAATACGAATACGAATAAGAATAAGAAAATATGAATAAGAATACGAATACGAATACGAATACGAATATGAATAAGAATACGATTAAGAATAAGAATACGAATACGAATAAGAATAAGAATACGAATACGAATAAGAATACGAATAAGAATAAGAATAAGAATAAGAACACGAATACGAATACGAATACGAATACTAATAAGAATAAGAATAAGAATAAGAATAAGAATACGAATACGAATAAGAATAAAAATAAAAATACGAATACGAATAAGAATACGAATACGAATACGAATAAGAATACGAATACGAATACGAATACAAATAAGAATAAGAATACGATTACGAATACGAATAAGAATAAGAATAATAATAAGAATACGAATACGAATAATAATAAAAATAAAAATACGAATACGAATACGAATACGATTACGAATACAAATAAGAATAAGAATACGAATACGAATGAGAATGAGAATGAGAATGAGAATAAGAATAAGAATAAGAATAAGAATACGAATACGAATAAGAATAAGAATAAGAATACGAATAAGAATAAGAATACTAATAAGAATAAGAATACGAATACGAATACGAATACGAATACGAATAAGAATACGAATACGAATACGAATACGAATGAGAATGAGAATAAGAATAGGAATAAGAATAAGAATAAGAATAAGAATAAGAATAAGAATACGAATAAGAATAAGAATACTAATAAGAATAAGAATACGAATAAGAATAAGAATAAGAATACGAATACGAATGAGAATGAGAATACGAATAATAGTAAAAATACGAATACGAATACGAATGAGAATGAGAATAAGAATACGAATAAGAATACGAATACGAATACGAATACGAATACGAATAAGAAAACGAATACGAATGAGAATGAGAATGAGAATAAGAATACGAATAAGAATACGAATTCGAATAAGAATAAAAATAAAAATACGAATACGAATACGAATAAGAATACGAATACGAATACGAATAAGAATAAGAATCAGAATAAGAATACGAATACGAATGAGAATGAGAATACGAATAATAATAAAAATACGAATACGAATACGAATGAGAATGAGAATAAGAATACGAATAAGAATACGAATACGAATACGAATACGAATACGAATACGAATACGAATGAGAATGAGAATGAGAATGAGAATAAGAATACGAATAAGAATACGAATACGAATAAGAATAAAAATAAAAATACGAATACGAATACGAATAAGAATACGAATACGAATACGAATAAGAATAAGAATAAGAATAAGAATACGAATAATAATAATAAGAAGAATACGAATACGAATAAGAATAAGAATAAGAATACGAATACGAATACGAATAAGAATACGAATACGAATACGAATACAAATAAGAATAAGAATAAGAATAAGAATAAGAATAAGAATACGAATAAGAATAAGAATACGAATACGAATACAAATAAGAATAAGAATACGAATACGAATACGAATACGAATAAGAATAAGAATAAGAATAAGAATACGAATACGAATGAGAATGAGAATGAGAATAAGAATAAAAATAAAAATAAAAATACGAATACGAATACGAATACGAATACGAATAAGAATAAGAATACGAATACGAATAAGAATAAGAATACGAATAATAATAATAAGAAGAATACGAATACGAATAAGAATAAGAATAAGAATACGAATAGGAATACGAATAAGAATACGAATACAAATACGAATACGAATACGAATAAGAATAAGAATAAGAATAATAATAATAAGAAGAATACGAATACGAATAAGAATAAGAATAAGAATACGAATAGGAATACGAATAAGAATACGAATACAAATACGAATACGAATAAGAATAAGAATACGAATACGAATAAGAATAAGAATAAGAATAAGAATAAGAATAAGAATACGAATAAGAATAAGAATACGAATACGAATACGAATAAGAATAAGAAAACGAATAAGAATAAGAATACGAATACGAATAAGAATAAGAATATTCGTATTCGTATTCTTATTCTTATTCGTATTCTTATTCTTATTATTATTCGTATTCTTATTCTTATTCTTATTCTTATTCTTATTCGTATTCTTATTCTTATTCTTATTCTTATTAGTATTCGTATTCGTATTCTTATTCTTATTCTTATTCGTATTCGTATCCTTATTCTTATTCGTATTCGTATTCTTCTTTTTTTTATTATTCGTATTCTTATTCTTATTCTTATTCTTATTCGTATTCGTATTCTTATTCTTATTCGTATTCTTATTCTTATTCTTATTCTTATTCTTATTCTTATTCGTATTCTTATTACGTATAAGAATAAGAATACGAATAAGAATAAGAATACGAATACGAATACGAATGAGAATGAGAATAAGAATAAGAATAAGAATACGAATACGAATAAGAATAAGAATACGAATACGAATACGAATGAGAATGAGAATAAGAATTAGAATACGAATACGAATAAGAAAAAGAATACGAATACGAATAAGAATAAGAATACGAATAAGAATAAGAATACGAATACGAATACGAATACGAATGAGAATGAGAATAAGAATAAGAATACGAATAAGAATAAGAATACGAATACGAATAAGAATAAGAATACGAATAAGAATAAGAATACGAATACGAATAAGAATAAGAATACAAATACGAATAAGAATAAGAATACGAATAAGAATAAGAATACGAATACGAATACTAATAAGAATAAGAATAAGAATACGAATAAGAATACGAATAAGAATAAGAATAAGAATACGAATACGAATACGAATACTAATAAGAATAAGAATAAGAATAAGAAGAAGAATACGAATACGAATAAGAATAAAAATAAAAATACGAATACGAATAAGAATACGAATACGAATACGAATAAGAATACGAATACGAATACGAATACAAATAAGAATAAGAATAAGAATAAGAATAAGAATACGAATAAGAATAAGAATACGAATAAGAATACGAATAAGAATACGAATACGAATAAGAATACGAATAAGAATAAGAATACGAATAAAAATAAGAATACGAATAAGAATAAGAATAAGAATACGAATACGAATACGAATAAGAATAAGAATACGAATACGAATACGAATAAGAATAAGAATAAGAACACGAATAAGAATAAGAATACGAATACGAATAAGAATAAGAATAAGAATACGAATACGAATACGAATACTAATAAGAATAAGAATAAGAATAAGAATACGAATAAGAATAAGAATAAGAATAAGAATAAGAATAAGAATACGAATAAGAATAAGAATACGAATACGAATAAGAATAAGAATAAGAATAAGAATAAGAATACGAATAATAAAAAAAAGAAGAATACGAATACGAATAAGAATAAGAATACGAATACGAATAAGAATAAGAATAAGAATACGAATACGAATACTAATAAGAATAAGAATAAGAATAAGAATACGAATAAGAATAAGAATAAGAATAAGAATAAGAATAAGAATACGAATAATAATAAGAATAAGAATACGAATAAGAATAAGAATACGAATACGAATACGAATGAGAATGAGAATAAGAATAAGAATAAGAATACGAATACGAATAAGAATAAGAATACGAATACGAATACGAATGAGAATGAGAATAAGAATTAGAATACGAATACGAATAAGAATAAGAATACGAATACGAATAAGAATAAGAATACGAATAAGAATAAGAATACGAATACGAATACGAATACGAATACTAATGAGAATGAGAATAAGAATAAGAATACGAATAAGAATAAGAATACGAATACGAATAAGAATAAGAATACGAATAAGAATAAGAATACGAATACGAATAAGAATAAGAATACGAATACGAATACGAATAAGAATAAGAATACGAATAAGAATAAGAATACGAATACGAATACGAATAAGAATAAGAATACGAATACGAATAAGAATACGAATCAGAATAAGAATAAGAATACGAATACGAATACGAATACTAATAAGAATAAGAATAAGAATAAGAAGAAGAATACGAATACGAATAAGTATAAAAATAAAAATACGAATACGAATAAGAATACGAATACGAATACGAATACGAATAACAATACGAATACGAATACGAATACAAATAAGAATAAGAATAAGAATAAGAATACGAATAAGAATAAGAATACGAATAAGAATACGAATAAGAATACGAATACGAATAAGAATACGAATAAGAATAAGAATAAGAATACGAATAAAAATAAGAATACGAATAAGAATAAGAATAAGAATACGAATACGAATACGAATAAGAATAAGAATACGAATACGAATACGAATAAGAATAAGAATAAGAACACGAATAAGAATAAGAATACGAATACGAATAAGAATAAGAATAAGAAAACGAATATGAATACTAATACTAATAAGAAAAACAATAAGAATAAGAATACGAATAAGAATAAGAATAAGAATAAGAATAAGAATACGAATACGAATACGAATACGAATACGAATAAGAATAAGAATACGAATACGAATACGAATACGAATAAAAATAAAAATACGAATAAGAATACGAATACGAATACGAATAAGAATACGAATACGAATACGAATAAAAATAAGAATACGAGTACGAATACGAATAAAAATAGGAATAAGAATACGAATACGAATACGAATACGAATAAAAATACGAATAAGAATACGAATACGAATACGAATACGAATACTAATAAGAATAAGAATAAGAATAAGAATACGAATAAGAATAAGAATAAGAATAAGAATAAGAATACGAATACGAATACGAATAAGAATAAGAATAAGAATACGAATACGAATACGAATAAGAATAAAAATAAAAATACGAATAAGAATACGAATACGAATACGAATAAGAATACGAATACGAATACGAATACGAATACAAATAAGAATACGAATACGAATACGAATAAGAATAGGAATAAGAATACGAATACGAATACGAATACGAATAAAAATACGAATAAGAATACGATTAAGAATAAGAATACGAATACGAATAAGAATAAGAATACGAATACGAATAAGAATACGAATAAGAATAAGAATAAGAATACGAATACAAATACGAATACGAATACTAATAAGAATAAGAATAAGAATAAGAATAAGAATACGAATACGAATACGAATACTAATAAGAATAAGAATAAGAATAAGAATAAGAATACGAATAATAATAATAAGAAGAATACGAATACGAATAAGAATACGAATAAGAATAAGAATAAGAATAAGAATAAGAATAAGAATACGAATAAGAATAAGAATACGAATACGAATAAGAATAAGAATAAGAATAAGAATACGAATAATAATAATAAAAAGAATACGAATACGAATAAGAATAAGAATAAGAATACGAATACGAATACGAATAAGAATACGAATACGAATAAGAATAAAAATAAAAATACGAATATGAATACGAATAAGAATACGAATACGAATACGAATAAGAATAAGAATAAGAATAAGAATACGAATAATAATAATAAGAAGAATACGAATACGAATAAGAATAAGAATAAGAATACGAATACGAATACGAATAAGAAGACGAATACGAATACGAATACAAATAAGAATAAGAATAAGAATAAGAATAAGAATACGAATACGAATAAGAATAAGAATAAGAATACGAATAAGAATAAGAATACGAATACGAATACAAATAAGAATAAGAATACGAATACGAATACGAATACGAATACGAATAAGAATAAGAATAAGAATACGAATACGAATGAGAATGAGAATGAGAATAAGAATAAGAATAAAAATAAAAATACGAATACGAATACGAATACGAATACGAATAAGAATAAGAATACGAATACGAATAAGAATACGAATACGAATACGAATACGAATGAGAATAAGAATACGAATAAGAATACGAATACGAATAAGAATAAGAATACGAATACGAATACGAATACGAATACGAATGAGAATGAGAATAAGAATACGAATAAGAATAAGAATACGAAAAAGTATACGAATACGAATGAGAATGAGAATACGAATAAGAATAAAAATACAAATACGAATACGAATGAGAATGAGAATAAGAATACGAATACGAATACGAATACGAATACAAATAAGAATATGAATACGAATACGATTACGAATACGAATGAGAATGAGAATAAGAATACGAATACGAATAAGAATACGAATGAGAATGAGAATGAGAATACGAATAAGAATACAAATACGAATACGAATACGAATACGAATGAGAATGAGAATAAGAATACGAATAAGAATACGAATACGAATACGAATACGAATAAGAAAACGAATACGAATGAGAATGAGAATGAGAATAAGAATACGAATAAGAATAAGAATAAGAATACGAATACGAATAAGAAAACGAATACGAATGAGAATGAGAATGAGAATAAGAATACAAATAAGAATAAGAATAAGAATACGAATAAGAATACGAATGAAAATGAGAATGAGAATACGAATAATAATAAAAATACGAATACGAATACGAATGAGAATGAGAATAAGAATACGAATAAGAATAAGAATAAGAATAAGAATACGAATAATAATAATAAGAAGAATACGAATACGAATAAGAATAAGAATAAGAATACGAATACGAATACGAATAAGAATACGAATACGAATACGAATACAAATAAGAATAAGAATAAGAATACGAATAAGAATACGAATACGAATACGAATGAGAATGAGAATACGAATACGAATAAGAATAAGAATACGAATAAGAATAAGAATACGAATACGAATAAGAATACTAATAAGAATAAGAATACGAATAAGAATACGAATACGAATACGAATACGAATAAGAATACGAATAGGAATACGAATACGAATGAGAATGAGAATAAGAATAGGAATAAGAATAAGAAAAAGAATAAGAATAAGAATAAGAATACGAATAAGAATAAGAATACTAATAAGAATAAGAATACGAATAAGAATAAGAATAAGAATACGAATACGAATGAGAATGAGAATACGAATAATAATAAAAATACGAATACGAATACGAATGAGAATGAGAATAAGAATACGAATAAGAATACGAATACGAATACGAATACGAATAAGAAAACGAATACGAATGAGAATGAGAATGAGAATAAGAATAAGAATACGAATAAGAATACGAATACGAATAAGAATAAGAATAAGAATACGAATACGAAACCGAATGAGAATGAGAATACGAATAATAATAAAAATACGAATACGAATACGAATGAGAATGAGAATAAGAATACGAATAAGAATACAAATACGAATACGAATACGAATAAGAAAACGAATACGAATGAGAATGAGAATACGAATACGAATACGAATAAGAATACGAATACGAATAAGAATAAAAATAAAAATACGAATACGAATACGAATAAGAATACGAATACGAATACGAATAAGAATAAGAATAAGAATACGAATAATAATAATAAGAAGAATACGAATACGAATAAGAATACGAATAAGAATACGAATACGAATACGAATGAGAATGAGAATAAGAATAAGAATAAAAATAAAAATACGAATACGAATACGAATACGAATACGAATAAGAATAAGAATACGAATACGAATAAGAATACGAATACGAATACGAATGAGAATAAGAATACGAATAATACGAATACGAATACGAATAAGAATAAGAATACGAATACGAATACGAATAGAATAATACGAATAAGAATAATAATACGAATAAGAATAAGAATACTAATAAGAATAACAATACAAATAAGAATACGAATACGAATACGAATACGAATAAGAATACGAATAGGAATACGAATACGAATGAGAATGAGAATAAGAATAGGAATAAGAATAAGAATAAGAATAAGAATAAGAATAAGAATAAGAATACTAATAAGAATAAGAATACGAATAAGAATAAGAATAAGAATAAGAATACGAATACGAATGAGAATGAGAATACGAATAATAATAAAAATACGAATACGAATACGAATGAGAATGAGAATAAGAATACGAATAAGAATACGAATACGAATACGAATACGAATAAGAAAACGAATACGAATGAGAATGAGAATGAGAATAAGAATACGAATAAGAATACGAATACGAATAAGAATAAAAATAAAAATACGAATACGAATACGAATAAGAATACGAATACGAATACGAATAAGAATAAGAATAAGAATAAGAATACGAATACGAATGAGAATGAGAATACGAATAATAATAAAAATACGAATACGAATACGAATGAGAATGAGAATAAGAATACGAATAAGAATACGAATACGAATACGAATACGAATACGAATACGAATAAGAAAACGAATACGAATGAGAATGAGAATGAGAATAAGAATACGAATAAGAATACGAATACGAATAAGAATAAAAATAAAAATACGAATATGAATACGAATAAGAATACGAATACGAATACGAATAAGAATAAGAATAAGAATAAGAATACGAATAATAATAATAAGAAGAATACGAATACGAATAAGAATAAGAATAAGAATACGAATACGAATACGAATAAGAATACGAATACGAATACGAATACAAATAAGAATAAGAATAAGAATAAGAATAAGAATACGAATACGAATAAGAATAAGAATAAGAATACGAATAAGAATAAGAATACGAATACGAATACAAATAAGAATAAGAATACGAATACGAATACGAATACGAATAAGAATAAGAATAAGAATACGAATACGAATGAGAATGAGAATGAGAATAAGAATAAGAATAAAAATAAAAATACGAATACGAATACGAATACGAATACGAATAAGAATAAGAATACGAATACGAATAAGAATACGAATACGAATACGAATGAGAATAAGAATACGAATAAGAATACGAATACGAATAAGAATAAGAATACGAATACGAATACGAATACGAATGAGAATGAGAATAAGAATACGAATAAGAATACGAAAAAGTATACGAATACGAATGAGAATGAGAATACGAATAAGAATAAAAATACAAATACGAATACGAATGAGAATGAGAATAAGAATACGAATACGAATACGAATACGAATAAGAATATAAATACGAATACGATTACGAATACGAATGAGAATGAGAATAAGAATACGAATACGAATAAGAATACGAATGAGAATGAGAATGAGAATACGAATAAGAATAAAAATACGA